>JASANC010005568.1:0-35952 GCA_030248135.1 Theristus sp. LFF4_11 | reverse complement strand
GCTTCATTAATGCCGCTTGAACTGAAAAACGCGACGTTGATTTCAGACTGCGGCTCCTCTCGTAAAAGTGTCAGCGTGGAGCGCACGTTTCAGTCAGAATCGGACGTAGACAAATTAATGACAATTGTTGATGAGCTCAGTGAAGCGCTCGCAGACGATGTGCATCGAATTGGCGTCGAGGTTGATAATGCCTTTTCGTTTTGTATTTCTTTCTGTTTTCCTCAACGCAATTTCTCCATGATTTTGTTTGCCACCACTCACCGCTTCTTTTTAGGGTTACACAGTGACATTGAAACTGAAAACAATCGATTTCGAAACGAAAACCAGGGCGCAGTCGTTGAAAGTGCCCATCAGTGCCTCGGAAGATCTACGCCGCTGCGCGCGTCAGCTGCTGAGGAACGAAGTAAACAACTGCAAGCTGCCGAAGGGACTGTCACTGCGTCTGCTCGGTGTCAGACTGTCGAACTTTGCGGCTGCAAAACAGACAAACGCGAAACAAGGTGTAATCACACGGTTTTTCACGGAGCACACCACGCACGGGTGCTCCGGCATTGCTGGTGAATCGAGTGACAACGATATTGGTGATATGAAAGCACTGGACATGGACAGTGAAGCAAATGGCGCAAACACCAGCGAGCATGACGCACGATCAAGCCGCGGTGCTGCACAGCAGTCTGTTGTGCACAAGGACAAGCCAGCGACGCAAACGGCGCGGCAGCACTCTGATGAGCACCTCGAAATTCTTTCCGGTAGTTCAAACGAGTCGCAGTGCAACCGAATGCGAGGCCAATCGAGTGCGTCAATCGACAGTGCAGGTTTCAGTAGTTTTTTACTCAGTTTGATTTGAACACGCTCAATAGTTTTACTTTTTTTCGGCAAAATAGGCAAACTACGGAATGGCTGAGTAAACACGACATCTTTTTTCTGTGTGCAAGGAGCGCGCAAACATTGAATGAATGAAAAAACCGTTCAGAACCCAGTTGTGTGTCAAGTACGTTGAAGGGTAACGAAAACCAACAAAGAGATCAAAAGCGCACACAATAGTGACAACATTCACTCGAGGAAACGCTATGTCCTAAGCGCCGAATCTGACGACGTTATATGACGAAGACTCGTAAGAATCTGTAGCAATTAGTCAGATTTCATCAGTTAATTCGTTAGGACTTTGTACCGATTCCGAAACAGTATAAAAGGCGCAGAAGTCAACGCTAATGGATCAATCGCTCTCATTCTATCGCTATTGATTGACTGTTACTATATTTCCATGTACTTACTGTTACTATACTGAAATAATCTATCATCAGAAATATAAATATTCGACTGTGGGTATTATATTCGAAACACTACGTCAGGCCCTCCCTACAAATATGACGTGTTTTTTAAACTATTTTATTCTTCGTGCTATTCTGTTCATTCTTTCTCCCTTGCATACGCGAGCGGCAAATCTTTGCATTTTTGAGAACGACAACTCCTCATCTGCGACCAATCCCGCCTTGAGAGAGAATACAAGAACTGCGTTGTTTATTCAGCCAAGCCGTACATTCGCTTTGTTTGAGCAGTCAGTGATCAGTATTTGTCATGTGAATTTCAGCAACCCTCGGAGAGCCACCGAGCACGGCCAGTGTGTTCGAGTGTCCCGTCTGTGCCCATCGGCTGCCTCGTCTGCGCACTGCGACTGAGCGCACTCAACATGTGGATGCTTGTCTGTCACGGAAGGAAATTGCGAAGCTGCTGAAACAGCACAACCAAGAACTGTTGTCGAACCCATCAAACCGTAAACACGAACAACGATCGAGCAAACGTCGCACGGCGCATCACGCGAAAACGGGAAAAACTGCAAAAATAGAGCAGTTTTTGATGAAAAAATGCGAATGACACAGGCGAACTGACTCAGTGTTACAGATGCTTGTTTCAATTTTTATGTGGAAAAATAAAGTTCAGTAACAGCAGTACGTTGAGGAGTTGTGTTTGTTTTTTTAGTTTAACAGGTCTAACTAGCATCTTTTGACCCTGTCAAGCAGGTCAATACTTGCTGACGTTTGAGCTTACAGTGCGGTAGAGGCGAGTTATGCATAACTCAGCTGCAGAAAACCAGTTTAGTAGGATAGCGGTTTGACGTTTAGTGTTGTAATGACGCACATCTTTTTGACGACACCTGTTGTCTGTGATGAACGACTGCTGCGAGCGTGCACATCGGCGTGGCACAGCAATGCAAAACTGTTTGGGTGGCATTATCAGACAACAGTTGAGTTTTTGACGTTGCAGCGTTGCTTATCACCATCTGTTTGTCAGTTCGGTTTGCTTTCAGTCAAATGCCAAAACAGGCCAAAAGTTTGTACCCATTGAGCACGATTTGTACGGTACATGATTTTATTTCAAGTTCAACCCATCGAAATCTCGACCAGAATTGTTGAAAGATGGAAGACAGGAAAGTAATAATTGGAACGTTATTGTTGCAACTTGCACTGTTCGTTGGGACTGAGGGACGTTTGCAGTGACAACATGTCTCGAGATCGAATACGGTTACTACAGTGTATGTACTCAATTGGTAGTTTTAACAATCGATTCAAGATAACAATAATTCGCCAGTTTTCTCTGCAGAGGTCAAGTGTATCCATTAAACATATTTTTTTCTTATCAGTTTTGTATTATTCCACTGCTCTGCTTCTGCATGCAACTGTGACATAAAAACACGCAGAAAAAATCTGTTCAACTTTTTTGCCATTCTGGAAACCAATTAGCTGACCGCCCACTTTCTAAAAGGGCCCTCCTCCATTGATCTTTTATTGCCGTTTATGATTCCCTTGCCTGATCAAGGAAGGGTATATGCAATCACCGCAAAGACCTGAAACATTTTGCCGCTTTAATGTGTGACTTCTGATTCTGTCCTGTACAAATCAATCGTAATGCATCATTATTAAAACAGCTGCATCTGCAGTTCCGGTGCTCCTCCTCCATAACACAGGAAAGAAAAAAATGCAAAAACTAAATTGACCATTTTAACCTTATCAAAAAGGCTTGGCTTAGGATTAGGATTAGGTTTAGGATTAGGAACCTACAACGACTCATTACAAGCAACCTCAGATCAAAAATCAAAAAAATCACTTTTAAGAATGTATACAAACAAATCAATTACCATAGTTTCTGAGTTTAACTTCTGTTCAAAAGTTTTCAACACTCAGCGCTAGTTTTCAGGATCAGCTCACAGCAGCTCAGCCATAAACGGATTACACCTGAGTCAATCAACGAACTCGTTGGTTCACTGGACACTGAGTGCGCCTGCTGCACTGACCGCGGTCGTCTCAGTCGCAATTTGCGCGATGGGTTCAATATTGAGCTCACTCGCTGGCGAATTGGACACGTTGGACTACGTGATATTCGGAGCGCTCTTTGTTGGAGCTGTGTACTATTATTACGTGACTTACATCAAACCGAGCAATGAGTTCAAATCAAACGGTGGCCTCGTCAGCGTCTCCTCAATTTCGGGCGGCGCATTCGGCGGCGATGAGAGTTTCGTGTCGAAAATGAAATCATCGGTGCGCCCTTGCTCGCCCCTGGTTCATTTGTTATTTGCGTTCAATCTAGCTGGCGTTGCGGTTTGATTGGAATTTTTTTAGAGTCTGTAGCGCAGGTGTAGGGCTTTCGTCTGGCGTTCTGTAGGTGGAAAGTTCGAACCCCGCTGCGGACAAGACACACAATGGAGAAACGAAAGTGACCAATAACAACTAATGGTCTGATCCCTCCAGAGCCGAGGGTAAATTGGACTCGGCGCAGTATTGCCCGTTTCCGCCGGAGTTTGGTACCTTATGGTTTCCGGAACCGGCGCGCGAACAAATAAATAATAAATTTTTCGGGTAATGCAGGGTCGCAGTGTTGCCATCTTCTACGGCTCACAGACGGGCACCGCTGAAGAATTGGCCGGGCGCTTGGCGAAGGACTCAAAGCGATACGGACTGAAAGCGATTGTGCTCGATCCAGAGGAGTGCGAAATGGTAAATCGCAATCTGGACAAGAATCAATGGACATTGGAGGCCAACCGTAAAACACTTGTGATCTGTGCATTCTGTCCTGTGGATATTGCTTGCTGATTGGCTGCATTCAACTAGCGAGACCGTTCAGTAAAGGACACTGACTCAAAACTCAACAGCAGACCAAATCAACTCAACAGTGGAACAAGAAGAAACATTCAATCAGCTGATGGTTGACAGCAGGCATTGTTGAAGTTCAGTCCGTCAGACAATTTAACCAGTTGTCACTGAAATTTTGTTTCGTGTACTTTAAGGAAGACTTAGCGAAATTGTCGGAAATCGAGAACTCGATGGCGATTTTCTGCATGGCCACTTACGGCGAGGGCGACCCCACGGACAACGCACAGCAATTCTATGAATACCTCCAGAATGGCACCAATGGGGATCTCGAAAACATCAAATATGCAGTGAGCATTTTTATAAACTCTGTTCCTTAGCTGCGTTCACGGTATTTCGAAAGGCACGTCAGATTGTTTTCAAACGATGTCACATGGGAAACATACAGCCCTCACTGAAAAGGAGGTGACTTATTAGTTATTACTCACGCCATTTCAAACAAGCTGAACGTGAGATTTGGTTTTCACAGCTTACTTTTTTATTTATTGTTATTTCCTGTTATTTCCCATTAATTTGATACCTTTCAGGTGTTCGGACTAGGAAACAAAACATACGAGCATTACAACGAGATGGGCATTCAGACTGACAAACGTTTGGAAGAGCTGGGAGCGGAGCGCATTTACGAACTGGGTCTTGGTGATGACGACGGAAAGTGAGTCGCCGTGCTCGTGTGCTGGCGTTCATTCACTGCTGAAAATGTTCATTTTCGCACCACCACATTCAAAGCTGCAATCAAATGAGGTTGTTCGATTGGCTGGATTGTGTGGGGTGTGACGAAGCCAGCCAATCAACGCCTAGCACCTGAATGATGACCAGTCAATAGTTGTGTGTGTGTTGTGCAGTTTGGAAGAGGACTTCATGAGATGGCGCGAAGGATTCTGGCCGAAGGTCTGTGAAGTGTTTGACGTGCAAGCGAGTGGCGAAGACGTGAACATGCGCAACTACCGATTGGAACTGCTGGAGACAGACGCGCTGCAACCGGAGCACGTTTTCAATGGCGAAATGGCACGCCTCGGCAGCTACCGCAAACAGAGACCGTACGAACATTTGTGTTCAGTCGTTCAGATTGTGTAGTTTTCCACCTGTTTGTTTGGAACGTTTGGTGGTCATAGGGATCATGCAACTCTCCTTGAAAACCAGGCAATGCGTTGGTCAGTCTATTCTAACTTGCCTGAAAGCATTTTTGGAACGGAGCTTCTGTGAAAAGTATGAATGAATGAATACAATCTATTCTGTTTGCAGTCCGTTCGACCCTAAAAATCCATTTATGGCGCCAGTTGTCGTGAATCGCGAGCTGCACCGGGGCGGTGAACGCAGCTGCAAACACATTGAATTCAGTATTTCCGGCTCCAGAATGCGGTCTGTGATCTCCGAACTGACCATTGTCACGATTGGCATCATTGGCAGTCGCTTGCTTTTGTTTTCAGTTACGAAGCAGGTGACCATGCAGGCATCTATCCCACAAATGAGTCGCGGTTGGTCGAGCGATTCGCAGAGCTGTTGAACGTTGACCTCGGCACAGTGTTCAAGTTGATCAATCTTGATGGTCAGTGAGACCAGTATGAAAGTCATGAACGTATAGGTATTCTTCGTAAGTCATTTGTTCGATGAGTGACAGATACGTTTGCAACGTTGAAAACCAAGCAATCAGCTTCAGACTTTAGTTGTGATTAGGGTTGGCAAAATACCGTTCTTTTTCAAATCGTGGGAAACACGGTATTTTAAACCCCACATTTTCTCGTCGTCACGTTTTTTTGGGCGGGGAATACCGGTTTTTTTCTCATAGCAACCCAAGTTGTGATTGGGTGACTGATTGCACAGCATGACTGAATTGCGCTCTTATTAACTTTCTTTCCTACCGATTCAGAAGACAGCAGCAAAAAGCACCCATTCCCGTGTCCGACGACTTACCGAACAGCACTGACTCATTACGTCGACATCTGCACACCAGTGAAGAATCACGTGGTCAGAGAGCTCGCCAATCACTGCTCTGATGAGGCCGAGAAACACAAACTGCTGTTCCTGTCGTCGCCGACCGAAGACGGTTTGGTAAGTGTACAGTCGAACTGCAATTCATGGGCAACCAGGTTTTCGATTTTGGCCTTTTGGCCAACCATTGGCTGTTTTCGATCGGCCTAGCAAACTCGATGCAGCCAGTCAGCATGCGAGGTTCAAAAATCAGACTGCACGAATTGCATATGTTCACAGCAGTTTAAGACAGCTGCATGTGTGTCGAGTTCACAAAGGCGGCTGGGCCTGGTGACGCCCTCCTTCAATATCAGTCTAATACTTCAACTCTGTTCTGATTCTGTTCTGTTTTTGTGCAATCTTGTCGTGTGTGTTTTTTCAGCACGAGTATAACAAATACATCCACCAAGGCCGACGGTCCATCTTGGATGTGCTTACCGATTTTCCGTCTTGTAAACCTCCTCTTGATTTATTGCTGGAAATGTTGCCCAGGCTTCAGGTAATAACTAATGTTTCATGTTTAAAAAAATTGAAAGTTTACAAAAATTTATGGCCTAATTACATTCAGTAGGTGTTTTAATTTTGTAAATGATTTCTTGAGGTGCGGTATTATTCGATATCATCGAGTCCAAAAGTTGACCCGAACATAGTGTCCGTTACATCAGTGGTTGTCAGCTACAACATTGATGGACGTCAAATCAACGGTGTATGCACGAACTATCTCAAGGATAAACACCCAGTTGCTGACGATGAAGCGCTCAGGCCAACGGTTATTGTCTCTTACGGTTTATTGCGAAGTTTGTGTTTTATTTGTTTTGTTTTTGTGATTCCCAACGACTGATTTCAATTGTCTTCTGCGCAGGCCCCACTATTCATTCGCAAGTCCACCCTGCGCCTACCACACCGTCCAAATGTGCCCGTGATCATGGTTGGGCCCGGCACTGGATTCGCACCGTTCCGCGGTTTTCTGCAAGATCGTGATGCCATTAGGAAACAGGGTTTGTTTGGTGCAAGTGTTTTTCTATCTGGTTTTTTTGGGGTTCGTTTTTTTTTGTTGTCAACCAAAATGCGATAGCGATTGCTTTTCTGGAGTTTTAAATGAATCTCGATTGTTTGCATGGCAGTGTGGTTTTGTTGCTGCAGGTACGCCGACGGGTGCAATGATCGTGTACTTTGGTTGTCGACGACGTGACGAGGACTACATCTACCAGGAGGAGTTGGAGGCGTGGAAGCAGAGTGGCACGCTCACGGAGCTGCATGTGGCGTTCAGCCGTGAACAGGGACACAAGGTGTACGTGCAGCATTTGCTCTGGCAGCACCGCGAGACCACCTGGCGACTACTGGATGCTGAGAACGCGCATTTCTACGTCTGCGGGTACGTTGAACTCGAACACACTCGAAATGCGCCAGCGCCGGCCAGACATGCAGCGCGTCACACGTAAACAGGGGCATCGTAAACCGAGTCCTGTTCGGATGTCTGCACGCCATAGACAGTTCTAGCCTGTGCCGCGTTTGGTGGCTGCGCGACGTCGATCCCCCCGTTAGATTTTTTCGCAAATTTAGTATCACGCACAACTGACCTCTTAAAAACACGGTTACACTGCATTTGACTGTATGCTGTACAGATTTTTTCTGCATCGACATGGCAGTTTGTCCAAATCTTTGAACGTTTATCAAAACATTTTTGTAACGTTGCAAACGCAACTGGCTGAATGGTGTAATGGAACACAGTGCGGTAACGCGGAGACTCAGTTTGCTGCAGTCTGCACCGCATGGAACACTTGCTGTATGTTGCCACAAACTTGTGTGTCACTTCTTGCAGCAGTGTTTTCAAACGGACTCGGTGCAGTGCACCATCGCGACGCAGTGCCCATTTGTTCTCTGTTGCAGTGATGCGCGCAACATGGCCAGCGACGTGCTGAAGACGTTGCAACGCATCTTCTGCGAGGTCGGCCACAAAACCGAGCAGGACGCAGCGGCGTACTTGAAGAAAATGGAGAGGGACAGACGTTACCAGGCGGACGTCTGGAGCTGAGTGCGCTCTGTTTTGTTTGCTGGTTGGCAGTTGCTTGTTGTGCTGCTCTTTTCTGTGTTGGGTTATGCGGCATGCAATTGGATGATTGTGTTCATTTCAATCAAGCAACATTCTGGTTGCTTGCGCTTGTACCAGCATAATGCAATGCAACCAATCGGCACCTAGCAACCGCGTTTACCACTTTTTCTTTTGTCACTGATTCAATTGAGTCTTTCGCTGGCTGTTGTCAGAATTGGTGAATGTGACTTTTGGAAGTTCTGCTGTTTTGTTGTGCAAGTGCAGTGCTGCAGTGCTTTTGTTTTCTTTCTAGTTGAAAATGACGTTTGCGGAGTTGACATTTTGTTTTGTTCAACTGTTCTATTACAGCTTGCTTTGGAGTCGCTTAGGGTTAGGGGTTGTTTTTAATCCGGATTTTTTCAATTTTTTTACTTTGTTCTGAAATTTTGAGTTTTGGCGTATTTTTTTGAAAGTTGAAACCAAATTTTATCATTGCCCAGCTTACCGGAATTAGCTTTTTTACCCCCGTGAAGGTCCGACAACAGGGTGGACCAAAAAAGTATCCGGTTTCAAACTGCTCTCACCAGCGTGTGTCAAGACCTTTTGAGCTCAAATTTTCCGCGCTGACAGAACACATTATAGAATTTTTCTGACATTTTTTTGGTTTAATAAAGCAAATTCAGTTTGAAAAATCGACTTTTTCACGCGAAAACAAGTTTATCTGAAATCTAGCTGAACTCAGTTCACCGAGACGCTTTGAACGAACCTAACTTGTAAAAGAATTTCAAATTTTTTGAAAAAATTTGATTTTTCCCCAAACCCAAAACTTGCCAAGTATTTCTATATCATTGTG
Source organism: Theristus sp. LFF4_11 (assembly GCA_030248135.1). Taxonomy (NCBI): domain Eukaryota; kingdom Metazoa; phylum Nematoda; class Chromadorea; order Monhysterida; family Xyalidae; genus Theristus; species Theristus sp. LFF4_11. Next base: position 26,954 of record JASANC010005568.1, on the reverse strand, counting down.
CGAGTGGTGCTGGTGCAACGTTATTTGTGCATTGCCATCCGCCGTGTGTTAAGCAATCATATTTTAGGACGTTTTGAAATGGGCAAAGTTTCTGAATTGTGAACCAGTTGTTTCATCTTGTGGTATTTTTCATCTCATTGTTCCAACTAGCTGAAAATTTGTGCGTGTTTTTCAGTTTCTTTTTTTTCAGTGGACCGTTCTTGCAGCAGTTGTCAAAAACTATATTTGTCAAATAAATTTTCTGTTTTCGATTATTGATTGGTTGTGAACAGTTTACGCTCGTCGTTCTTGTTGTCATTATGTGCTCTTTGTTATCGGCAGTAGTTCAGTTGCGAAATATGTACCGATGTGTAAATACTACGTGCGTTTTGCGTATTGATACATGTCTTATTTGCAGACGCAAATTGTTACGTTATTTAGCGGGTGAACGTGTTGTGCAGCGTTACAACACCGATACAGTCAAGTTCTTGTAAAACACGTGTGAACGCTGTGCAGCACTGATAACCCATGTGGATCACATGATGCAGCGCTGTTGGCACAAATGCACTCGTTGTGTTGGGACGCTCAGGTCACTGGGGACGTTCTTTTCACTCCATGAAAACTGATCAAAACTCACTTGTACACTGTGAACCTCTACTCACTGTTTGTGTTTCATGAAGTTGTGTCTTAGGTATTGTGTGATGTTCACTTTTCTAAATGTTGAATTTTTGATTTCGATTTGATGATCCATGTTCTGGGTAGTATTGAAACACATTTTACGGTCAAACTGAAATGCCTTTGTGCGTGTTTTCTATTTCAAAACGTGCCTGAATCATTGATTTAACAGTTGAAGCGTGTAACATTGGTGATTTGTGAAACAATGGTGCGTGATAAGATAATGCTTGACTATTTCAGATGATGTTTGACAACATTTCAAAAATGTTTTTATGCTTTAGATATTGATAAAACGCGATCAATTTTTGTACTTTTGTGCATCTGTCAATGATTGGATGGTTGACCAATCCATCAAACCTGCAATGCAGCTGTATCGCACAAAGACTGACAGTGAACAACGTTGTCTCGGGTTTCCGCAATGACATGAATGTAACAAACACTAATTGCCAGTTGCAATGAGCCACAGGTTTTGCAGGAACGTGCATTTCGCATGTGCATGTGCACCTGCACTCAGGCCAGCGTTCAACCATAACAATGCAGTCAACAGTGTCCTGCAACGACGCACGTTCACTGAACAAAACCGACGCACGCGGCCATCGTCAATCGTGAACGTTTGTCGGTTTTGTGCCTGCCAGATGTTTCCGGACTTTGCGGCCACTTTTGCTGTGTTCATCTCACTCTTTCTGCTGTCTGATGCTGAGCTGAAGGTGTCCTCTGAGACGTTTGGCAGAGCAACAAACGGTGACGCCGCAAGTGATGAAAACAGTGAGGAAGCACAACAGAAGCCGGCTGGCCGTGACGTGGCGCAGCACGACCTCATGGTCAGGTGTGTCATGTGCACGTTTGCGTGCAACCAGCAGTTGGAATATTGGCATCATGGACACGCACAGTCGAACTGCAAAGCATAGACAATCAGCTGATTGATTGCTTGAACTGTTTGAACCCGTTTAACTGACTGAACGGTTGAACTGATTGAACTCAATGATTGGTCTAAGCAGCTCGATGCAGCCAATCGGCGTGTCGGGTTCAAATGTTTGAATGCACAAGTTCAATACTTTTTATAGTTTTCACTGTTGCAAATGAAATTGTGGCCGTGTGTTTGTGCAGATTCTTGGAGGGGGGCAACCGCACCGTGTGCGAGGCGCGTGCGTGGCTCATAGATTCGCCCGAGCATCCGTTGCTGGCTCATCCTCAGAGCACACAAACCACTGCGCCATCTGGCCAGTCGTCCACCATTGGTGCTACGCAATCTGCGCTCTCGAGCACCACTAGCCCCATTGCTTCTGAGCACAGCGCAACTCTCAGAGAACGCACGCGAACTGTGCGAGAGGTGAGCGAGTGAAAATACTGAAGCTTCCAACTGCAAAGTTTAATACAAGTAAAATTTCAACTTACAACTTTGCGCCTTGGGGCATATGGCTTGGCAGACTGCTTGTACTTTCATGAATTTGCTGCTGTTGGCAAGTTGTTTGCTTATGGTGTTGTTCGTTGCGCTGCAGATGTCGTGCGACGGTGCTGAGTGTGCACCGATTGCCGGCAACCGTGGTCAACACGAAGGGGCAGCTGCGAGCGAGCACCAGAACGCAGCAGGCGCACAGACGGACGCAGACTGGGTGGCCGTGCTGCATGTCAGCAACGCGCAGCAGCTGGCCACCAGCACTGTCATTGATCAGGTCCACTTGGACAGTTTGTTGTGTTGTTACACCACTGAATTGTGATATGTGATCTGCGTTGCTGGCTCGCTATAAACTCGGTATGGTCGATTTGTACGAGTGTGTCGCACTAATATGATGTCAATTGCTGTAAAAAAAAACAAGTCTGCCATGCACGGGCACCAGAATTCCCACCCCATTCACGTGTGTACCGTATTACCTCTATTAAACCCCCATGGGGGTTTATTTCTTCAGCGATTTTGGGGGTGGGGGTTTATTTTGGGGGGGGATTATTTTTTGGGGGGGGTTTATTTGGAAACCATTTTTAGGGGTGGGCAAAATGGCAAAAATACCTTCCATGGCAGGAAGGAAGTCGCAGAAACTTCTACTTTTCACAGAGATTTCCTTTGGTAACAGCCTTTTGTAATGAAATTACCGCCAACTCATCCCTTTGGGGCCTTTGGTAGCACAATTTCACCAATGTCACTGCATTCAGCCACTGAATTCGCTAGGTATGTGTTTTCAATCAATCAATCAATCAATCAATTTTATTTGTATGCCTCACGGCCAGTTCACATCAACACATTCACAAAACTTCCATTATGCAAAACAAACACAATTGATGTCACAAAAAAAAACCTAAAGAAACACAAGATTATTGATGAACTTGGTGAATGCATGAATGAAAGCAAGCAAAAAGTCGATGCAAACGAATGGGCAGATGACTGCCCGGGTATTCACACAAAGAAACAAAATCCACAAAATAAAACCAACCGTCGACAGTCAGAAACAATTGAATGTTAAAAAAAACGCGCAAACACAATTGAAGCTTGAGAGAAGAAATAAATAAAATAAAATAGCGCGATCACGAACCGACAACATCAGACAGCGCACAACGGCCACGATTGACATTCAGGCACGATTAAATTAAGCAAGAGAAAGCAAAATAAACACGGCACAGTTGCTTTTCTTTTCTTCATCGCAGTTTTTCTCTCTTGTTTTTTTTTCTCTTTTTTTCTTTTTTTTCTTTTTTTGTTTTTTTGTTATTTTTTTGTTTATGGGCTTTTGTTTTTCCTGTGCCATCCCAAATACAGCTAACAGCAAGTGATGAGCAACAGCAAGCAAGTAACAGTGCTAGTTAACAAAAAGAATACCCTGAACACAAAAGCCACAAGAGCACACAGAAAAAACGCGAGATAAAAAGAGCTGTTACATGGACACACACTTGCACCAGATACAAGAAAAAAGAAAACAACACGAAACGTCGCACAAAAGAGCACATGTGATTCAAAACAAAAACGCAATCACATTCAGTTGAACATGTTTCAAAACAAAACAAAACAAAACAAAGAGTGCTGGCGGCTGGGCGGACTCTCCTGTCTATTCCAATGCAGCAGAAAATTTACCAAAGACAAATGAATGAATTTTTTTATATTCCTGTGTTTTGAGACGCCTCCGAAAACTGGCTGTAGTTGGTGAGGTGACAGTTTCATCAGACAAAAGATTCCAGAGATGTATGGTCCTAACGCACCAAAAATTTTTCCTGATAGTGGTCTTGTTTCTGGGAACTGCGAGTTTGAGTGAATGACCTCGAGTACCTGTTCCGGTTTGTTGAAAAATAAAGAAATCGTTCAGAAAGGGAACGAAAGTAACAGAATGGATAAATTTGTAAACCATGGTAAGGTCTGAAATGTGTCTTTGAATTATAATAGGGAGTAAGCCAGTTTGGTGAAGCCTGTCCTGGTATGATGTGTTCATTTCATAGCCGAGTAAATATTTTGTAAAAGATCTTTGTGGAGATTCAACAAGCTTATTTAGACCTATTAGAGATGAAGACCAAACAGTTGGGCAAAAATTTAGGTGGCGCAGGGCGAGTGTTTTGAACAGACGCAGCCTGAAACTTTTTGTTCTAATGCGGAAGCAGTGCTTGATGGTGCCAACTATGCTATTTGCTTTTTTGACAACGGTCCGAATATGGTCATTGAAACTCAAGGATTCATCAACAAGTACACCTAGATCTCTAATTGCTGGTGTTGATTCAATAGTTTTATTGTCTATTGTATATTGGAAATGAGGATTTTTCTTGGGTCCCACGTGGAGAATCCTTGTTTTTGAGACAGACAAATTTCAAACAGGTTTCTAATAAACCCCCATGGGGGTTTATTTTTGGGGGGGGGATTATTTGGAAACTTGTCGAGGGGGTGGGGGTTTATTTTTGGGGGGGGAGTTTAATTTGGGGGGGGGTTTAATAGAGGTAATACGGTAGTTTTCTACGAGCAGAAATCAGCTAAACCGAAAGAGTCCGGCTAGCTGTGCGCATGTTCTTGGGTATATGGCGTCATTTTGGTCTGACACGTTCGAAACAATAGACTGTAGCCATTTTGATGTTGTATTTTGATGCAGGTGCGTCAGGCAATCATCTGGGGTGCGTCCGCTGTGATCATGCTGGCCATGAACGCTGACACGTTGAAACAGGTGCAGCACGCACACCGACTGTTGTCTTGGAATTGGAAATGTCACGAGTGGAAGTGGAAAACTGTTTTGTTTTGGTGAATCTGTTCTGTGTGAATGACGATTGTTACAGATTGAATTTCCCCAATCGATGCCGCGTCCCGTAATATTGATCTCAGCAAACATCAGTCGTATCGTGAAAGCATTGACCAGGTGGGTGACTGTTGTGCTGGTCCTCTTTGTCGACAAAGCACTTTGAATTCTGTTTGCGACATGACCATCACATGTGAATGTCAATGTTCAGTTCGACGCAAATGCTCGTCAGTGTGAGCGCGTTGCGTGAGCCGCTCGTGTCCACGGTGACTCTGACGCTCTGGTCAACCTGCGGACGCGTCAGAAACTCGTTGCATTTTGGTGACATCGAACATCCGTGGGAGGGCACCGTTTGCATGGATGCAGTCCCATCAACGCAGGTTGCACTTGCGCTTCGCTTAGTTTCACGCTTCATGTGGCACTTCGAAAGTGCATAAATCACTCTATCGTACTAAGGAACACGGGTCGCTTCAGCTCTTTGAATTGCCGCATCTAGCTTATTGAGTCGCGGAATTCTAAAAAAACGATAATTGCTCATTGCTTCAACTCTAGTATTATCTTTTCGTGCGAACGAGGCGGAGTAATGTTGCATGATGTGTGGAAAAGCCGCACAGCTGAAAAACTGTGTCGCGCCCGAACGTAGCTCGAGTGTGAAATAAAATGAATTTATTTAGTGAGAAAAGGTTCTGATAAGTTTTTACTCAAATTCTTGCACAAATCTGCCGTCCGAATACGTTAAGTTTTGCTGATTTCAAATTGCCGCACAGCCAAGAATGAATGTCTCTATCTGTGCGTACAAACGCATATTGCGACACGTTCAATGAGAAAGATAATAGTTCATTCATTTTTGTTTTCTTTTGTGCATCTCCCTGTTTCAGGCGACGTCTATGCATTCGCTGTGGGCGTTGCTGTACGGCTTTGCGATTGTGTTCACGCTTGTGGTTTTGCTCGTGTCCTGCGACAACAGCAGTGGCTCGAGTGTGGGTCTGTTCAACTCGACCAGGCCGGACCGACAGCTGCTCATTAGGATGGCTCTGACCAGGAGGGCACGCGAGTCGCGCAGGGTAGGTCGTAAAAAACGGTTCCGGCATTTCTGATTGACAGCTAGATCGTAGATTTGCTCTTCCAAACTTTCATCTGCTTCAAAAAAGTGTCCCAGGAACAATCCCACTCTCAGCTTCGTCATTCCACTTCATAAACTCAGTTCAATTGTGCTCGAGTTTGGCCATGCAGTAAGCGAATACTGCTATGGTGGCATGTTTTGATAGTGTTTGTTGCGAAATGCGTCGCGGAACGCGCGCAATGCAGTTTGTGAAGGTGTTTCTGTTGTCTCAGCTGAGCAGACGCCTGCAGGCGGAGCACGCGTTGTCGCAGTTGACGTGTGTCCGTTACAAAGACACGCAGCGCATGCTGACAGCACGCCTCAAAGCGACCAGCGCGCGCTCTTGCGCCATCTGCCTCGAGGAGTACGCCAGTGAGCAGGTGACACCCAATGCTGTGCACTCATTTGCAGTCGTTGTGATGCACAGCACTGTTTGCATCCCAGGTTTTTCTGTATCAGTTCTCTCTCAGTCAAATCGTAAATCACAAACAATCCGGTGATTATCTCGCTCATTGGCCCACGCAGCTCGATGCAGCGAATCAGTGAGCCAGATTGAATTGCGAGACTAGACTGCACAGGCAGCATTATGTGTTACGGCTTGGTGTGACTGGAATTGGTGGCGTTGAAGATGTGCGTGATAGCAAAGCTTGATGCACCCGATTGCAGCTGCTGCGGTGTCTGCCGTGCGATCACGCGTTCCACTGTGCCTGCGTGGATCAATGGCTACTCGAATGGCGCAACTGCCCGCTCTGCAAGCGAAACGTCATTGGTTGGTGTACACTTGTTGTGCTTTGCGAGTCTTGCAATTCAGCTCAATATCATGTTCGCTTGACAACGGTCTTGTTTTTCAGACGAACTAACCGAGGAATGCGAATGGTCAGGCTACGAGTCGGATTGGTGAGCAAACATTTCATTTTTGCGTGGGCGACTGTAAATAGTGATCACGTCTCTGTTCATTATGTAATATTATTCGCTGCAAACTACCGTTTAGTCTTGCGTATAAGGTCTCCTTATATAAATTTGAAATTCAAAAATTTCTGAAAAAAGTGGAATTTTGTGTGACAACCTTATTAGTGGGAGGGGTCTTATAAAGCGAAGATTAGGAAGTCCGGGTCTTTTAAACTGGGTGGGATTTCGACCCAAGTCAAAGTTTGATTTTTTTGGTTTCCGGCCATGTGACACTCCACCCACTTTTGGGTGGGAGTCTTATAAGTGGGAGGAACCTTATATGCAAGACAAGACTTTACGGCATACCACCAGATGTAATGTGAAACATTGTGATTTTTGCGTTTTGTATTAAAACTATACATCTTGAGTGAGAATTGTTATACAATGTGTTTCCTGCAATTTGCTTCTGTTTTTTCATATCTGGTCTCGATTCTCTAGTCTACCAAGTGCTACTGCGTTGCGCTATTTTGCTACTTTCAATGTTTTTCTTAATTTTATTACATTTCCTGAAGATAGCCTAATTCCACTTTCATTTAGCACTTTTGGTGCCAGCTTTTGGGCAGCTTTACCTAACAATGTATAAATGTACATTTTATGTATGTCAAATGTGTTTTGTGTTGACCAGGCGTCGCTCTGCATGTGATAGACGCGTACATAGTTTTGGTTCACGGTATCGAACAAATTGTGATGTTTTCAGAGTGAAAATGGTAAAATAACGAATTGTATAGTTGATTTCGTAATTGTAATCCAATACAAATGAACAGGTGAATAAATTGAGAGTTTATTGGATATGGAAACCGAAACATCGGCGAACATTCGTGTGCGGTTTCAAATGTTTTGTTCAGATTTTCTTTCAATCACAAACGGATATTTCAAAAGAACGAAATATGTGCATATAAATTACCTCTAGCCTGGCCATACTTTTGCGAGCTGTTTATTGGCGTGAATAGGCTTTGTTTACACAAACGCGGTCTCGCTGTAGAAAAGTGACAATGGAATTGGTTTGGCAATCCGCTGGTGTGTCTGTGCAACGCGATCGTGTTGATTTTCACGCATTATAAATTTTAGCGTCATAAACCACGCTTCATTCGCGTGCGCGACGCCACGCAGTGCAAATAAAGAACTGGTATTTTTTACTCAACACGGTGCTGCAATAACTTTTTTGGAACTTGCTGAATTGCTTGGTGGTGCAACTTGTTTCGTAATTGAGGTTGATAGAATTTTTTTTACCGTGTCAAAGGATTTTCTAAAAAACGTTTATTTGCCATGTGACGTACAATGTGTACATGATTCATGACTGTGTTCGTGGCTCTGGTGAAAGTCGTAAATTGACGCAAAAGTCAAACATGCAGGCGGCGGCACGGATACTGCTGATGTTTATGAGTTCCTCTCATTCATTGGCTTGTTTGTCTTCAACTGAGTCACAAACACAATTTTTTTGAAAGTGTCGAAATCCAATCGGTTTTTTGCAACGCGCGCTGCATGCTGCGCTCACATGAAGCGGTTACAAACGTCAGAATACACGTTTGAAAGCATGCGTCTAGTGTTTTTTGTAGATCAGTTCGCCATGATTCCAGAGAGCTGATTCAGTAAAATCAATGCATCCTAAACCTTTTGATCTCAGCGCAGAATACATACACAGCAGTATTGAAAAAACAACGCTTCGTTTTATTTCCAGTCTTTCAGTGGATACCAGCAAAAAACAAGTTTAACAACAGTGATCAGTGATGTAAACTGTTTTACAGCGGTGAAATTCAAAATTGCCACTTCAATTGAATAACGCAAGCATGATCACGCCAATCGACCTGCCCAACGACTACGTGTACAAGCACTCTGCAACCGGGTCGCCCGCTCCGAGCAGACACAGCCGCCCAGCCGTCCGTGGCCCCTCGAAGCGTCAGTCCTCGTCCGAGCCACCACCGACCCCGGACAGGCAGCTGCAAATGTGGTCGCACTTGTTGTCCGCAACGGCAGTGCAGAAATTCTCGATTTCCGGCAATTTGCACGACTTTGAGGGAAATGGTTCGTTGGTTGATCGGTATTTTTACCTGTCGACAACATCATGCTCGTTTTTAACGCAAGCATTTTTGGCGCAATGTTTTCTAAAGCCGGCAAACCTATCCGTTTCCCGCAAAATTGTGAATGATATGGTGCGTAGTGAAGAAGTCTGAAATCTGTTTACTGTTCCTAGTGACCACTAAACGAAAAAGAAACATACTAAACGAAAAAGAAACAATGTGCCGCACTTTTACGTATCCAGTTGCGGTATGGTCAATATTTGTTCTCGACTGCAGGTTGCCGAGTGAACGTGTGGAAGAACCCGAAGACACGCAGCAGCAGTGGGCCGTGCGCTGCGTTGCGTTTGAGCGAGCTGTGTGTGCATGGCGACTCAGCCGCTGCAGCCGGCAACGTGCGACACACGCAACATGAACGCAGTGCACTGACGACGGTGACACGCGGCTCGCAGCTGCACATGCGTTTGCGAGCAGAGCAGCCACTGGCAGAGAGCGCCGACCGTGTGGACGTGCTGCTGCAACACATCAGTGCCGCAGAGCACGTGTTTCCAGGTTGTGCAACTGGCGAACTTCACTGTGAAGCATGGCAACTGAATGAGGCGTGCTAATTGGCTGCATTGAACTGAGCTTCATTCAAACGCAGCCAATCACGTTGCCTGTGATTTACAGTCAGATTGCACGGAGCGATTTGGAACTGGATTGCTGTAAAACGTTCAACCGATGATGCTTTTTTAATTGCCTCAAAGCTTTTGGATTTATTTATTGCATGATGTGAGATTTCAGGAATTGGCGACAACGAAAACAAAGCGAATCGCGAACCATGCAGCGAACACCGCAATTCATTCAAAGTGCAGGTTGTGACAGTGGAAGGCAATGAAATGCACATTCAGCTGTCAGTGGAGCAGACATGCAGCGACGGCCGGTGGATGGCAAGCGTTCATTTGGACGACGCTGAGAAATGCACACACTTTCTGGTGACCAAATAAACACGTTGAATGAAATTGTCCACTTTTTATAAAGATTTTGTAATGTGAGTATTCACGAACACACAACAGTAAAATGATTACTGTGTAACTTCCCTGATTCGCAGCTTTATTTTACGTGGTACAGTGCAGCTCTGAATGGTTCCCTGCTACGTTATCTAGTTTTTTTTGTGTCGACAACCAACAAAACGATTGTTTGTTGGTTTATCACGATGTTCATTCGGCAGTTATTGAAGCTGAAATCGTCATTGCAATGCAGTTATACAGTTTTAAAATCGTACCCTGGCAGAAAGTACACGCTTTTGTGATAAAAACTGGACGACAAAACAACTGGGACCAGTAGCCTTAGCCACCAGCATCAGCTACAATCGACAAACCAAGCACAACTAAATTATCACTTTGGCCGTTAAGTTCAATAAAAAGGGGAATGGAATGATGTTGTCACAAAGCACACACGCGTCAGGAACAAAAACAACAAAATTCGTGCAATCAATTTAGGAGTCAGAAAAAAGTTATGGCAATAGAAGAACCGCGATAAAATTTGAGCATATAATATAAAAATCAATCACAACGAAAAAGAAAATGTCCATCAGTTGCTTGTAAAAATGAATGAACGATAAACAGTTCATAATGCTTCATCGAACAATCTTGAAACCAGAAATCAATCTTGAAATTGTAAGGCGGCGAAACACCTGGGAAACAGAACATCTTAAGTGTCGTACTTTGCAATTAGTTTCTTTGCTGCTTCAATATAAGCAGTCATTGCGTCTTCTTTGCTTATGCCTGAAACCGTCAAAATGTTTTGGTCATTTTTTCGCGTTAAAAACACTCGAATTGAAATTAAAAACTAAACTTTTCTGCTGTTCCACGCATCCCACTTTGCTTTGCCCTTCATGTCGAACATGCCAGGCCGAGCTGAAATTGAATGTGTCATAGTCAAGTAGATTGTAACAAACTGTGTGTTGACGCCGACGGCTATATTCAATGAGCTTAGGGTTGGTAAAAACCGGTTTGTTTATATTGCCAGAAAAAACGGTTTCTTTTCCGTTTAAAAACCGAATAAAAACCGAATTTTTCTCAGCTCCTAAACTTTTCAGAACTTGTCAACGTGAGCAAAAAATAGGAAACACATCAAAATTTGTGTTTTGAGCAGCGTAAAACGCTGTTTTCGGGCATACAACCGACCCAATTTGCAATGATTTTGTTTCCAATCAACTCAATTTTGCTTTTATTGGTTTCCAGCGCAGCACGTTCAATAAATTGAAAACGACTGACCAAACAAGAAATTTTTCTGCCACGATTAAAACAAAACCGAGGTGCCTGGGCACAAAAAAGATTGGTTTCTGCGCATCAGTGGTTGTAAAATGCCGAAATCACTTTGTTATTTGCCTCCAGGTGTTGAACGACGATGCTTGGAAATCGAAATAATTATTTGTTGTCCTTATTTGTTCAATTTTGACAATTGGCATGTTGATGCAAAATTTGTGCTGACGCAATTTTTTTCGACCATTTGTGTCTATTCGCAGAAAAATTTTGATCCTCGTACATCAGATATGTAAACATGCAAGCACACAGCATATAGTCAGATGTAGTGTAGCCGTGTTTTTGAGAGGTCAGTTTTGCGTGACACTAAATTTGCAAAAAAAATGTGGCGGGGTCGACGTCGCGCAGCCACCCCACCCGGGACAGGCTAGAATTGTCTGGCGTGCATACCTCTGACATACACTCACACGGTTATTTGGCAAAACGAGAGCCTTCATTTAAGCCATTAATCATCAGCCAATGAATTTTGAGCGCACCCATATTTTGAAGGAGTACCCAATGGGCCACCTACCGGTGTTTGTGTCACCAACAGTGGCTTGTTTGAAAAGACCATAAATTTCGAGCAGCTCTTCATCGGTTGGTTTCTGCTTCAGGTTTTTCACCTTTTCTGCAGCTTCATTGAAATCCTGCTGTGTTTTAGTTTATTTTGTTTACAATTCATATTGATCAATTTTCACTGGTGTAAAAAATCATGGCTCAAAAAACAACTTGCACTAACTTCTTCTAATGGCATCTTCTTTGGTCAGAAATAAAGCTTCAGTAGCTCAACTTCAAAGTCGGTTGTCGATGTTGATGGCGGAACCGGATTAGGGTTGTTAAACAAAAATCGAAAATTTTTTTAAAGTGGTTAAAAAAACAAAAATTGCCGATTTTTTAATTCAAAAACAATTTACTCTAACATGCTCTGAAACCCTCATTTTTGGCACAATTTTTCGAAAGTTCAACAAACATTTTCTTTGATATTGCCTTGTAAAAATCCAAAATCACCATAAATTTGTGTTTTGTCGTTTTTCACACTTTTTTATTGCAAAGCAACCGATGCTGACTAAAACAACAACCAACCAGAAACTACATATAGTCGTGATCCGAATGTTCTGCTGAGATGATTGAGCCGTCGATCGTCGAAATCGGCAAAGGAAATCGTGATCTGGACGACGTTTTCTGTTGACAATCTGCGCGTTTCACCGTGTTTGTCTTGTGCACCGACCTGTCGCGCAGCACTGCCGGCGCTGTGCTCAGCCGATTTCGGCAAACGACGGCTCAATCAACTCAGCAGAACTAGAACACCGGCAACACGATGATGTGTTATTTGTGGTTGGTTCCCATTGTTTTCTGAAAATCAAAAAAAAATCCAAAATCATCATAAATTGGTGTTTTGTCGTTTTTCACACTTTTATTGCGAACAAACCGATGCCGAATAAAACAACAACTGGCTACAAACGACATCAACGTGTTTCCGCTGCTCTGCTGAGTGGATTGAGTCATGGATCATGAAAATTGGTTGGGGGAATCGTGAGCTTTGGCGACGTCTTCTGTTGACAATCTGCGCGTTTCCCAGTACCGGGGGGGGGGGTGCACGTAGAGATGTAAGGGTCAAAATTTTTTTTTATTTTTTTAAAGTAAAAAATGAGCATTTTTTTAATATTTTTTTTATTAAAAATTTTTGAAATTTTTTCTTTACTGTGCCCTGAAAATGCCGTTTTTGGAATAATTTTTCGAAAGTTCAACAAAAATTTTCTTTGACTTTACCTTGTCACTTAGTCTTCAACGCTGCAGGTGGTATTCTGGATTGATTTATCGACTGTTTTCAGCCTTGGTTAGTGATGATCGACTCGCGCATTGAAGTACTTGAGCGTCGCAAAGGCTAGTTCAACAAATTCCGATGCCGCTAAGGTGAGATAGAAGCAGAGAACTCACATTTACGCATCGTTTTTCAGGATCTCGAAAGGTCGAAATTGCACTGTCTGCCACTGCAAGCGTAACTTCGTTGGTTGCTCGTTGCTGTTTCGCCTCGTGTCGTCAGCATGATCACACCGGTTTGTTGTTGAACTTGTTTCCGTGTTATTTGAGGTGAATTGAGAGGCAAAACACGAGACGTGATGTCGTCGGTGGGAAAATGGGGTCGCCGAAACCAAGTCTGAAATTTTCACCCTCCTCCCATATGAGTGGGGGTCATATGGTAAGTCGGTGGCTTCTCAGATGGTGATATTCGGACTCCCTGAAAAATTCTGAACAACTTTCATTTAAAAAAAAAATTAAAAAAAAATTTTTTTAAAGAAAAAAATAGAAAATTTTTTTTTCTTGACATCTCTAGGTGCACGGTGCCACCCCCTAAAATCGGGGATTTGTATACACTCTTAAAAGTGATTTTTTTACCGATTTTTTTGATTTCTGATCAGAGGTTGCTTGCAATGGGTCGTTGTTGTAGGTTCCTAATCCTAAACAGTAGCGAAAGCGGGACCTCGAGTGAGGGGGGGTGTTTGCCTAATTTTAGAGGGGGGGGGTCAGGTGCCTTCTCGGTGAGGGGGGGGGGTGCACGGGCAGCAAATTTTCCTGAGGGGGGGGGTGCACTGGCAGAAAAATTTCGTGAGGGGGGGGGTGCACGGGATCGCACGGGTAATACCAAATTTTGGCCTTGGAAAAACACAGAAATTCTTGTAAAATACAGAATATTTTGTGCAAACTAGCTGCTTGTTTGGTCAGAAACAACAAAATCTATGCAGGGACAGACACAAACGTCAAGAAAAATGCAAAAATTACGCTATTTTTGGAAAAAATTGAGATGAGATTGACCACCGTGAGGGGGGGTGCGATCCCGTGTTTTCTCGCGGAGGGGGGTGGGGGGGAGTCTAGTACCCGTGTCGAGGTAAAGCGGGGGAGGGGGGTACACGGGTATCTGCCCGTGCACGGGCAGGATTTTCGGCTGCGGGGGGTGGACCCCCCACCCCCCCCCCCGCACTTTCGCTACTGATCCTAAACCTAATCGTAATCCTAAGCCAAGCCTTTTTGATAAGGTGAAAATGATCAATTTAGTTTTTGCATTTTTTTCTTTCCTGTGTTATAGGGCAGGGGCCACCGCTACTGCACATGCACCTGTTTTAATAATGATGCATTACGAAAATCGGGCACCCCCGCCATCTCGGACCCCCCTCGAAAATTTGGCCGACACCCCCCCACCCCCCCCCCATGAAATGGTACCGTGGGGGGGGGGGTGCCGACTAGGGTTGTTAAAAAAAACAAAAATCGTCATTTTTGTTTTTAAAAAAAATTAAAAAAAAAATTCAAAAATCAAAGTTGTGCTAAATCAATCAGGGAGTCCGAAGAACCACATATGATATGCAAGCGCCTCCCGAATGACTCACGTATGGCGGAACTTTGCAGATTTTGTTTTGGTGACCTCAATTACCCCTTTTCCAAACCGTCACCATGCCTCTTCTTGTGTTTTGACCTCCAAAACGTCACTAATTGTCCCCAGCTAAACTAATGCTAAAGTAAAGACAAACATACCGCCTTGAAATTCGATCAATTCTTCTGATGGTGTCGCGACGACACGACACGAAGCAGCAAGCAACCAGACAACGTAGCGCTTGCAAACGGAGCAGCGAGCACAATCGGACGCTCTGCGAGGCGAATCGTCACCTTATCTGCATCGGAAATGGTAGGCCAAGCTTTGGGACGCTCAAAAACTTCATCGCAGATGTTGTCGTAGCCTAAAATCAGTCGGTAAAACAGCCCAAAATCGACTGCTAAAGGTTTTACGAGGTATAATCAAAAAAAATTTTTGTTGAACTTTCGAAAAATTTGGCCAAAATTGAGGTTTTCAGAGCATATTAGAGGAAAATTTTTCGAATTTAAAAAAAAAATCGAATTTTTAATCACTTTAAAAAAAAAATTTTCATTTTTGTTTAACAACCCTAGTGCCGACCAAAAAGTGAGTGGGACCCCCCATGGGGGGGTGCATTTTTTCAAAATTTTCTGTGGGGGGTCCGTCCACCTAGAGATGTCAAAAAAATCCCTATTTTTTTAAATTTTTTTTTAATTTTTTTTAAAAACAAAGTTGTTCAGAATTTTTCAGGGAGTCCGAATATCACTGTTTGAGAACCAACCGACTAACCCTTACCATATGACCTTACCATATGACCCCCACTCATATGGGAGGAGGGTGAAAATATCAGATTTGGCTTCGGCGATCCCATTTTTCCACCGACGACATCGTGCCTCGTGTTTTGTCTCTCAATTTCCTTCAAATAAGAAACAAGCAACGCACCTGTGTGATGGAACTGACGACTAGGGTTGTTAAAAAAAACAAAAATCGTCATTTTTGTTTTTTTTTTTTAAAAAAAATTTTTTTTTTTTAAAAAAAAAATTTCAAAAATCAAAGTTGTGCTAAATCAATCAGGGAGTCCGAAGAACCACATATGATATGCAAGCGCCTCCCGAATGACACCCGTATGGCGGAACTTTGCAGATTTTGTTTTGGTGACCTCAATTACCCCTTTTCCAAACCGTCACCATGCCTCTTCTTGTGTTTTGACCTCCAAAACGTCACTAATTGTCACCAGCTAAGCTAATGCTAAAGTGAAGACAAACATACCGCCTTGAAATTCGATCAATTCTTCTGATGGTGTCGCGACGACACGACACGAAGCAGCAACCAGACAACGTAGCGCTTGCAAACGGAGCAGCGAGCACAATCGGACGCTCTGCGAGGCGAATCGTCACCTTATCTGCATCGGAAATGGTAGGCTAAGCTTTGGGACGCTCAAAAACTTCATCGCAGATGTTGTCGAAGCCTAAAATCAGTCGGTAAAACGGCCCAAAATCGACTGCTAAAGGTTTTACGAGGTATAATCAAAGAAAATTTTTGTTGAACTTTCGAAAAATTGTGCCAAAATTGAGGTTTTCAGAGCATATTAGAGGAAAATTTTTCGAATTTTTTTTTTTAAAAAAAAAAATCGGCATTTTTGTTTTTTTTTAATTACTTTTTTTTTAAAAAAAAAAAATTTTCATTTTTGTTTAACAACCCTACTGACGACGACTGACGACACGAGTCGATCATGTCTCACCAAGGCTAAAAAAGTCAATAAATCGATCCAGAATACCACCTGCAGAGTTGAAGACTATGTCACAAAGTAAAGTCCAAGAAAATTTTTGTTGAACTTTCAAAAAATTATGCCAAAAACGGGGTCAGGACAAAACCCCTCCCCTCCTCCTTTTTGGAGGACAAAACCTTCTCGTGGCCTGGTGGTAGTGCGTTAGACTACAGTCTGTGCACTCGGGGGATCGAGCCCCGCCGAGGGGTGTATAGGCACTTAATGACAGAGAAAACTCGATGGGCGCCCTACTCAATGGCGTTCTGTACGCTTCTCTGGGTTAGCCCTGGCTAAAAACATCGCCTAAAAATCACAACAACAACAACAACAACAAATCCTTGACATCCGATTTTTTGACATTCTGTTATAATGCTGCATGTTTCTGAAAGGTTTCAACTGTTATTCACAAGAAACAAAGTGGTTTTTAGCAACTTCGTGTCAAGACCCAAAATTACCGTAACCTGTGTGATTCGTGTCGAGACCCACTGCCGGAGTTGCCATAATCCTTAAAAATCAAAATTTGACATTTTTTGGATTTTTGTTGGAGGAGGGGAGGGGTTTTGTCCTGTCTCAGGAGGGGAGGGGAGGGGAGGGGAGGGGAGGGGTTTTGTCCTCCAAAAAGGAGGAGGGGAGGGGAGGGGAGGGGTTTTGTCCTGACCCCCAAAACGGGCATCTACACAACATTGTGCGGAAAATTTTTCAAATTTTTTTTTATTGTTGATCCCTAGGGCGTGCGTTCCGGCTGCTGCGTTACAATCATGTTCATTTGATAGAGGGATTTATCATAAGAAATCCATTCTCAGGCCTAGGGTTGTTAAAAAAAACAAAAATCGTCATTTTTGTTTTTTTTTTTTAAAAAAATTTTTTTTTAAAAAAAAAAAATTTCAGAAATCAAAGTTGTGCTAAATCAATCAGGGAGTCCGAAGAACCACATATGATATGCAAGCGCCTCCCGAATGACTCCCATATGACGGAACTTTGCAGATTTTGTTTTGGTGACCTCAATTACCCCTTTTCCAAACCGTCACCATGCCTCTTCTTGTGTTTTGACCTCTAAAACGTCACTAATTGTCCCCAGCTAAACTAATGCTAAAGTGAAGACAAACATACCGCCTTGAAATTCGATCAATTCTTCTGATGGTGTCGCGACGACACGACACGAAGCAGCAAGCAACCAGACAACGTAGCGCTTGCAAACGGAGCAGCGAGCACAATCGGACGCTCTGCGAGGCGAATCGTCACCTTATCTGCATCGGAAATGGTAGGCCAAGCTTTGGGACGCTCAAAAACTTCATCGCAGATGTTGTCGAAGCGTAAAATCAGTCGGTAAAACGGTCCAAAATCGACTGCTAAAGGTTTTACGAGGTATAATCAAAGAAAATTTTTGTTGAACTTTCGAAAAATTGTGCCAAAATTGAGGTTTTCAGAGCATATTAGAGGAAAATTTTTCGAATTTTTTTTTTTAAAAAAAAAATCGGCATTTTTGTTTTTTTTTAATCACTTTTTTTTTAAAAAAAAAATTTTCATTTTTGTTTAACAACCCTACTCAGGCCCCACCGCCACCCCACAGCAAACTGGTGTCCCTGTGCCTGAATAGTTGAATAGCAGGGTGTTCCACAAGTTTGCCTGACGAATTCTAGTTAATCAGTTGAGCTAATAACATTTGCCATATGCCAAAAATAAGGGAAACAAAACCGAAAACTAACACGCATTTTTGATATTATTTTTGAAAAACCTGAAAAAAATTGAAAAAAACGGAAATTGGTTGGCACGTTTTATGATATTACGCTCCAGTTAACTCACGCTTCAACAATGGATGTTCTCGGACATTGCTAAAACGGACCTAAACCTAAAAGCCACACCTAAACCAAAACCTGTTCCTAACCTAATCCTAACCTAAGCCAAGCCTTTTTAAGGAAGCAGGAATCAAAATAACTGCGTTTTGAACGAGTTTTTGTTGAGGGCAGAGCGTGTGCAGACGCGCCAGTGGATCATGAGCCATGGGCAATGCGGATGCGGGGCAGGTGCATATCATAATGAAGCGTTGCGAAAAAGGTTCGAAAAAAATTAAAAAAAATAATAAAATGCTCATTTTTTTAACTTAAAAAATAAAAATAAAATTTTTTGAAGCTTACATCTCTAGGTCCACCCCCCACCCCCCATGATATTTTTTCGCTTAAATTTTAAAGGAAAAACGCTAAATTTCGCTGCAAAATCTTTGAAATTACAATGAAGATGGTCAAGTTATCATATATGCAGCTTATATTATAGACTTTATAGACAAAAAATCATGATTTTCAAAAAAAATTTTAGGGTGTGCAGAAAATTTTGGGGGGTCTCTGGGCTCTGCCAGACAAAATTTCATGCGTCAATGACGAAAAATAATTTGGGCTGACGCAAAAAAAATGGCCGTTTGCGTCAGCTGACGCAAACAAATTTCGAGGACGTCATAAGGGCATTTTTGGGTTAAAAATCATGCAAATGTGATGGATGGCATGGTCAGCTGATTCATCGTTTGCTTTCAATATTGTGGTTCAGTGTTATGTTGACGGTTCAATGTAACAACACCGTGACGTATATTGTTGTTTTGACCGTTTCTAGGGTCACCTAGCTCCTATCCTGAGCTAGCTTCCACCTAGCTCCACCTTTTGTTCGCTCCGTTCTGTTTCTAATCTGAACTGAACAAGTCTGAACAAGTATCGTCATAGACGCTCTACAGATCTATAAAAATCAATTCTAGAAATTGAAAAGCCATTACAAAAAGCCTAGGCCCTGTAAAGCATTGTTTCTTCGCAGCAAGGGTTGTCAAATGCCTAAATCGCTTTGTTGTTTGACCACAGGCGCCAAAAACGCTACTTTTAGTAATCAATGACGCCGAAATATTGCTTCTTTATTGTTATTCGTTCGATTTAGATTGGTATCATATGGACGCAAAAAAAAATTGTGCTGACGCAAAATATTTCGACCGTTTGCGTCAATTGACGCAAGAAAAATTTGACGAAAAAAACCCTGGTGTGGGCCGTGGGGGGTGTCGGCCAAATTTTCGGGGTGGAGGTCCGATGGGGGGGGGGGGTGCCCGGCTTTAGGGCGGGGGGCACGGTGCCCCCCCCCACCCGACGGTCTCTGGTGCTCTGGGGTCGTCTACCCCCCCCAACCCCCCCCCGCCCACGGTACTGGTTCCGGTTCGGCGTTCGACCTTCGAAAAAAGTGAAAATCCCAATTTTTAATAAAAAAAAATATTTTTTTTTAATTAATTAAAAAAATTTCAAAATACCGGCGGAAAATCTGATCTGATGGTCGACAAAAATAGGTGCATGCGAACTGCGCTGACGCTTAGAACTAAATTTATATGAATTTAAAGATTATTAGAACTAAACTTTATTAGAAGTAAATAAGGCTGTTTTAGTCTTTAAAATTGGCAAAAACTTTCATGAAAATTATCCTCCGACGTCAATTTGAACCTACCTTTTGCAGCATGTGGATCCAAACCCAGGTCGTGTTTCTCGTTCCAAATGATTTTCTCTTCTCGTTGCAAAAGTGTTCTATGTGTTCCATAGTACTTTCTTGAATAATACTTCAGATAGAAAACGCACCAGTTCACGTTGTTGTTGATGGACCGCTCGAAGAAGCGCGACGACAAATCGGCATCAGCCAAGAGTTGACAAGCAGTTTTCTTTACAATTGATATGTAAAAACAAGCTAATTTACTGCTTTTTAGTCTATTAACGAGCTCATGAATTCAACTGTAGAAGCTGGACATTGGTTCTGGACATTGTTCGTCGAACTTTGACCTGAAAGTAGAAATTGTCAAAAAGTTTTGCCAAAAACAAAGTCCACGCGAAACTGGGCAAAAATCATAATGTCACTTTCTGTGGAAAGCGTGTTAAACGTATTTTCAGACGAAAGTACAATTTTGATGGCTAAAATTAATTTAAAAAATCCCGATTAAAAAAATTATAAAGTTTAAAAAAATTTTCGAAACCCTATCGAGAGAGAAGTAGCTTTTTTATTCAAATTGCTGAAAATTTCAAATTTAGTATAATAGAAGATTTATTTTGTGTTATTAACTGTTGCGAATTTGGTACGTTTTTTTGCATCAGCTTTTTTATATCACATTTGTATCAGCAGGCATGAGACGATTAAAAAACATCAAGAAAGTAAATGAGTCATTTTGTTAAAGTCGGCTATGCCATGTCAGCTTGCACATCTGTCACACACAAAAACGGGTGTCAACATTCTAACGGCCGAAATTTAAAAACACTCACCATTGAAATTGAAATAAATGCTGTTTTTCATTAACATTTCAGTAAAGGCAGTGACAGCTGTTTTATTTTCTTGATGTTTTTTTGGTTTGTGAGGTTTGTGTGGGTCGCAAAATTTTATACAGTTCTTTGCTGTCACTTTTGCTTCATTGAGCCGTTGTTGGTTGAGTTGAAGGGGGTGGAGGATAATGAAGCTGCGATCTTCGTGTTGCTCGTCCATGTTGTTCTACTTGAAAAACAAACAAACTATATTACCCTAGGTTTCTATAAATTTGGGGTTAACTTGCGGTTTGATTTCGGATACCGAAACGATACACAGCACAAACAGTGAACTGTAAAAGTTGATCATGTTTACCATCTAAAACGGACAAACCTCGTCGATTGTCGGTTGGTGAGCGTCGTCGCTTCTTGCGTCGGTGCGCTGGCTTTAGTTCGCTTGTGGTGTCTTTTGTTTTGGTGTCTTTATTGTCGCTCGGTGGACGTTCCCAATCATACGGATCTTCCGACGCAATGCCCTGACTGCATTTCACAATTTACATACCGCCGCGTTTTTAATTTTAGAAACCATTCGTGGTTTTTAAGCAAGACTTACCGACTGAGAACTTTCCTTAGCAGTGAAAGGATGTGGTCGTAGTTAGGCTGGTCGTAATATTCTAATTGATCGATACTCATTAGAATTTCGTCGTATTCAAGCGGACACTTTCGTAGAAGTTTGCCGCGCGCACTATCGCTCAATCGAGCTGCCTGTTTTATCCTGTTGCAACGCAAAAACAATGTGGACCGCATTGACATAATACAGGGGGATCAAAAAACGTCAAATTTTTAAAACGCTTTTATCTTGCGACTGCGTTAAAGTCTGAAGGTGAAATTTGCACCACTTATAGTCGTCCTGGATAATTTGTAGTATTAGCTGATTGGCTGGTGGTTTTGCCTGAATGTCAAGTTCAAAAAAGAAATTTAATCTTTTTTTTGGTTTTTTTGATTTTTGATGTGCGAGCATTTGTGAGGCAAATGGTCTTTTGCGGCCGAAGTATAGCGGCCTGAAGGATTGCGGCCTGGACGATAGCGGCCGGAGCATCGCCGCCTGGACAATCGCGTCCTGGAAGATTGCGGGCCGGGGCGATTGCGGCCTGGGAGGATTGCGGTCTGGGTGGACTGCGGCCTGGGACAATTGCGGCGCGGGACGATTGCGGCCGAAGTATAGCGGCCTGGACGATAGCGGCGGGAGCATCGCGGCCTGGACAATAGCGGCCTGGAAGATTGCGGCCCGGAACGATTGCGGCCTGGGAGGATTGCGGCCTGGGACAATTGCGGCGCGGGACGATTGTGGCCCATGAGTTCGGAAATTTATGTAAAACCTTGTTTCTGATTTGGGAGACACAGAAAAATAAAAAGCAGCAGTTTTGATGGCGGAATTTTTGGTTTTGCAACGACGACGACGGCGGCGACCAGGATCCACTGTCCAGATCATATTTCTCCTCTGCTCATCCTTGAAAATTTGTAAATGGCTGAGGAGCCAGTTTGCCAGACATGGAACGGCAAAACTGATGCTTTTTATTTAGGGGGGGGGGGGCTGCCCCCCAAAAAAATTTTCGAATCTATCTGTATCTGGGCTCGGCGACAAGGAAAGTTGAGAATGGAAGATTTCGATTTTGGGTTCTAAGAAAAAAATAATTACTAATCAATAAACAAGAAGACAACTTTTTTGGAAAAAAATGAAAACTCGTGTGCGAGCATAACAATAGGAATAATATAACCAGTTGCGTGCGACAAAGACAATGACAAAGCACCAATATTTCGTGGGCCGCAATCGTCCCAGGCCGCAATCGTCCCTGGTCGCAATCGTCCCTGGCCGCAATCGTCCCTGGCCGCAATCCTTCAGGCCGCGATCCTTCATGCCGCAATCGTCCTGGGCCGCGATCCTTCAGGCCGCTATCCTTCAGGCCGCGATGCTTCGGCCGCAATGCTTCGGCCTCTATCTAATGGGCCGCAATCGAACGCACACCTTTGTGAAAGCGAACAGTTGGAATTTGAGTTCGAAAATTAATGCAAAACCTTGTTTCTGATTTGGGAGGCACAGAAAAATAAAAAGCATCAGTTTTGCCGTTCCATGTCTGCCACACTGGCTCCACAGCCATTTACAAATTTTCAAGGATGAGCAGAGGAGAAATATGATCTGGACAGTGGATCCTGGTCGCCGCCGTCGTCGTCGTTGCAAAACCAAAAATTCCGCCATCAAAACTGCTGCTTTTATTTTTCTGTGTCTCCCAAATCAGAAACAAGGTTTTACATAAATTTCCGAACTCATGGGCCACAATCGTCCCGCGCCGCAATTGTCCCAGGCCGCAATCCTCCCAGGCCGCAATCGTTTCGGGCCGCAATCTTCCAGGCCGCTATTGTCCAGGCCGCGATGCTCCGGCCGCTATCGTCCAGGCCGCTATACTTCGGCCGCAATCGTCCCGCACCGCAATTGTCCCAGGCCGCAATCCTCCCAGACCGCAATCCTCCCAGGCCGCAATCGCCCCGGCCCGCAATCTTCCAGGCCGCGATTGTCCAGGCCGCGATGCTCCGGCCGCTATCGTCCAGGCCGCAATCCTTCAGGCCGCTATACTTCGGCCGCAAAAGACCATTTGCCTCACAAATGCTCGCACATCAAAAATCAAAAAAAAACAAAAAAAAAAGATTAAATTTCTTTTTTGAACTTGACATTCAGGCAAAACCACCAGCCAATCAGCTAATACTACAAATTATCCAGGACGACTATATAGTCACTTGGTTCCCATTCGTTGTGAAAAAAAATCAGTTAAAATTATTAACTCTGTTAGGCACAATGGTACTTTTATCCAAAATTTTGCATTATTTCACGGATTGTGCATTTTCAAGCATACACAGATACACGTCATCATCATTGAAGTTTTCTTCTGGTAATATCACATCGTCTTCTGTTTCACTGTGATCTGCTCCATAATTGTCTTGTTTTAGTTGCTTAAACTGTTCAATGTGTCCACCGTTGTTTTCAATGACCGTTTGTAAGCGATGCCTGAAGCTCGAACCTGAAGCATACCGGTCACTGTTGATTTGCTCAGCTCAACGGTAGACAAATTCAACAGTTTAAGCGACTAAAAACAATATAATGGAGCAGATGACAGCAAAACAGGAGACAATGTGATATTGCCAGAAGAAAATTTGAATGATGATTGAGCATGATGCGTGTATCCCGATGCTTGAAAATGCAAAAAAAAACAGTGAAAATGCAAAATTTGGATAAAATTACCATTGTGCCTGACAGAGTTAATATTTTTGGTTAAAATTTTCACACAACAAATGAGAACCAAGTGGGAAGTGGTACATATTTCAGCTTCACATGTTAATCTCAGCTTCAATAATGCAGTCGCGAAATCGAAGCGTTTTAAAAAATGACGTTTTTATCACCCTGTCTGTAGGTAAGTGTTTCTCATAAAATGACCGTTTGCATTTTCAACAAAGTTAGTCCACTGAATAAAAAATATCTCACATTTCGACTTCGGTGTGATTCGGTTGGCCAGACCAAGGGAGTTTTCCGTTTGTATTTTCGATCTGCATGTACATCCAAGCCTCAACGTCGTCGCGTCGCGCTGACTCTTTGTGAGCATGGCAGTGCAAGGACGCATAACGCACTGTGCCACGGAAATGACCCTTACGACGCGGAGACTTCAGTCGACCGCTACTGTCCACGTATCTGTAATATATTAATTTTTGTTGCCAGACAAAACGCAAAACATAAGCGAGTCATGGTTCGGCTGGTTGTACCGTCGGCAGAGTCCAAAGTCCAGTAGATAGATCTTGCGTTGTTCGTTCATCTCTGGACGGCCAGTGGCGCTGTTGGCAGGCTTCACGTCACGATGGATATATCCGGCGCTGCAAAAAACCGCAGTTTACACTACAGTCTATCTGGCTAATATATGCAACTCGCTGATTGGTTGGCTCCTCACGCTCCGCACCCCGGGGAACGGGATTCAGAAAAAGTCATGTTTTTCATTGTTCAACGGTTTGTTTTTATTTTTTTCATGCCAAAAAAATCTAAATCAGCAAACTACCAAATTCCAAAAATTGCATTGGTCACAATGTTAAAAAAAGTCTTGTAAGTCATTAGCAAGTATAAAAATAGGTGAAAGAGACTTATCAAGCCCGCACAAACTTGTGTAACTCTTGCAATGCTTGTAGACACTGCATGCCGACGCCGATTGCTGTTTGTAATGTGAACATTTGTGGGCTCGACCGGCGTTTCTTGCGCAGGTCCATCAGAGTAGGTCCAACCAGGGTCATCACAAGAAAGCGGAACGTCTCGGTGCTCCCTTCACTGAACAGCGCGCAAAAGTGCTCTCTGTTTGTAATGGCTCGCAGCACTTGAGCTTCAATCTTCAACGAGTTGTTGCTGGACTAGAATTCATCAATCCCAGTTTTAATGTAAACTTTTGATGACATCAGAACAAACTACCGTATTACCTCCAATAAACCCCCATGGGGATACGTCAGCGACTTTTAGGGGTGGGGTTTATTGGGGGGGGGGTTTATTTACAAACAAATTCTAGGGGTGGGGATTTGTTGAAAAATGGCAAAAATACCATGCATGGCAGACAAGAAAGTCGCAGAAACTTCTACTTTTCACAGAGATTTCCTTTTTTAACAGCCTTTTGTAATGAAATTACCATTAACTCATCCGTTTGGGGCCTTTGGTAGCACAATTTCACCAATGTCACTGCATTCAGCCACTGAATTCGCTGGGTATGTGTTTCAAACAGGTTTCCAATTAAAGACGAGATGGTTGGACGTTGGTGTGGCATTACGTGGCCGTTGGCCGAAGCCATTGGATGATTTATGCTATATATATCGGTGACCTTTCTGTATAACGGTGGAGTCAGATCAGTTGTAGTTTGTATTTCTAATAAATCTTTGTACTGGCTGAGGTGTGGACGTGGGTGATAACCTTTTCTGGTGAGCCCGACGTGACGTCTGAATGTGTAGCCTTCTGAATGGTACTGTATTGGCTTGAATTGGCTCTCGTCATCATCATTGCTAGAATCATTGGCGCCCAGAATCGGAAGTGTGGTTGGTTTTATGTTTGCTTGCTGTTGTGTGCTGTGTTTTACGTTTGCAGTCAGCAGGACGGTAGTATAGTGGCTATGTCGACGACGTCGGATGAAGTGGATGGTTTGAAAGTCTCGGACACGGAGATGGCGTTGTGTCACAGTGGAAAGTTGAACAAGCAACAAACAATTTTCCGTTTTCCAATTCAACCCCGTCCCACTGACGTCCGGTGGCACTATGTGCTATTCACTCCACTGCCATGTGACAACGCCTTCACGAACCAAACGCCACAATGACTGTTTTTCATTTTGTTCTTCTTTCGCAGTTTGCTTTTCATCAATCTCATTATTGCACCACTATTAGTAATCACCTGCACTGCAATCTGCCGCAGTTTATTGCGCCCAATGATCATATCCACGTCTTTATTCAAATCCGGCGACACCAAAACTCACAATTGTCACATGCTCATGCCATCAACACACAACTCCGCCTTACACTATCCACCTTCACTGGCAATCCATTTGCCGCTTGCAACAGTCTCTTTTCATGGTTCACGTTCAATCCACGCCCTCTATGTACAAACAGTTGACAAAAATCATTTCATCCGACCCCGTATCCACGCGCTTCTAATAATAAGTCGACCGGTTTACCATTCAGCAATGAGCGTCACTGCCTCAAATTCCTCATTGTTCTGTTTCATCTCCTCGTCGCTGTCACTTTGACTTTCACATTTTCACCAAGCCCCCACCTTTTTTGCAACTGACAACTGCGCATTCTGCTGTTTATTGGAAAAGGACTGATTGTACTGCGTTTGCGCAAAATTGTATCGGTTCTGTGCGTATCTACTGTTACCGTTACCACCGTTTGGTTGATAAGTCTGTCGGATAAATTGGTTCTGGTTCTGCCAATGTTGCTGTACGGCCTGTTCTGGTAATTGCCTGCTGCGACTGATTGTATGTATTTTAAAAATGAGCTACTCCAAAGTTAGAACCGTAATTACCACGATAGCCGTTCTGATTCCACTGGTTATGATTCTGATTCTGCCATGTGCTAACATAATTGCGCCCCACATTGTTCGGCAAATAACGACGCGAACTGTAATTGCGACTGAATTCCCTCTTGCCTGATCCCCACACTCAGCTTGCTAATTCTCCTCCTGTCGATGTTTATGAACGTCGCCCATCTGCTCAATCTTGCTGACAACATCTCATACGGCAAACGTCTGTACAGTAACTCTCTATTGCCTTCTGCTCCAACGCCGGATAAGCTTCCAGACCGTGCCTGAATTTGTCAGCAACTGCAGTTCATACA
>JASANC010005567.1:0-15829 GCA_030248135.1 Theristus sp. LFF4_11 | reverse complement strand
TAGGGATGGATCCGGTTCCGGTCCGGATTCCGGATTCCGGATTCCGGCGCCTAAAATTGGATCCGGATCCGGTCCGGATTCCGGCGCAATTTTGCCGGATCCGGCCGGATCCGGCCGGAATGGCCGAGACCCGCGAATTAACCAGTTGGTTTCTCCGTTTCAGAGCTGTTCAATGGTTTGACAAATTTGTTTCGGTGCTTTGTTGGTTTTGTTGTTGTGCATTTGACATGTGATCAGTGAGCGTTTCTTTAGTTTAGTGTTCTGTTCAATGGTAAATGGTTCACTGCTTCTGTCTTGAGTGGTAAACGTATGTGCAGCATCGTCCACTTTAAAAAACGTGGCTGCCAGCTTTTGGCCGACGTTGTTGATGAACAATAGGTTTTTTTGAAATCAGCCATCTTCGTTGGTCATATTCAGTTAGCTGTCAAACAGTTGCTTTTTTGTGAGCCCCAGAACACCAGCGATTTTAGCGACGTGTGTTACCGTGGGTGTGCGGGGGTGCCGTGATCCCCTAAAACCCGATAACCCCTCCCCCCCCCCCCAACGACAAATCCACGAGACGACGAATCCATTTCAATGGTGTTGCCCGCCGTTTGCGCAATGAAGCAGCGCACCGAACAAGTCGATGCGAGTGGCATTGGTACGACGGAAAAAACGCTGCTGACCAGCATCGACACACGCTTCCGTGCGCTTTTCCACAACGAATCCAACATCATGGCCACGTACGTTGATCCGCGATTCAAGAATACTGCAGTCGTCTTCGAAAATGAAGGCGCGATTCGTTGTGAACTACTTCACATTGTAAAGAAAATCTTGAAACGACCGGAGACGCCCACAAACTGCGACGATACATCCGAGATCGCGAACAACGACGATGACGAAAGTGAACGCGAGCATGAACCAAAAAAGACATCGACTGGCCTCTACGGAGGCATCGAGTTTCACGCTGCGCGACCGCGCAACCCGTCAGGCGAATCCAGTCTTGATGACGAACTGCGCGGCGAAATGAATATGTACGAGTCGGATGATTTTATCGACGAACGGGACAAAAGTGATCTAATGCTAGATTTTTGGCGGCTGAACTCGTCTAAATACCCCAAACTATCGACAATCGCGCGCAGATACCTGGCACCGCTACCAACAAGCGTGGCAAGCGAACGAATGTTCTCTGAAGCCAGGCAGGTGTTTGTGTACAGCCGGTCTTGTCTGTCAACTCAGAACGCCGAAAAGGTCATGTTTCTGAATGGAGTGTTGCCAGCACTTGATTATCCCTATGCGATGTGAATTTTGTCAATTGTTGTTGTTGTAATTTTTGGTTGGTTCACGTGCTGTGTCTTGCTGACTTTGTTTCTGTGTCTGTGCTGTTTTATGCTGAAAATGTGATGAAGAAGCGACGAAATGTGCGTAGATGTTTTTTCGACATAAAAAGGCCATTCCGGTCCGGATTCCGGCAATTTTGGCCGGATCCGGCCCGGCCGGAATGGGCTTTTGCCGGATCCGGCCCGGATTCCGGCAGATTTGCCGGATCCATCCCTAATCTCAATGCAATAACACAAGACCTAACGTGCCGTAGATGCATACGTCTGCATGAACGGCAGTACGCAATAACACGGGACTTAAAAGTGACGTGACGTGCCGTATACGGATACGTCAGTATGAACTAGCCTTTATTCCACTTTTTCAACGACCCACCAGTCTATGCCCTATTTTTTAAAACGTGTCCCACTGAAATGACGTCATGTGCCGCCAAACATGCGTTTGCCGTTCACAGCAAAAACCAGACTTTCCGTTTAGTCGATTTCTTCCCGTAAACAAATGGTGAATGTCGAATCAATCACACCAAACTGAAATTTTAGTACCTGTACTTTGACAAACGGACGTTTTTAAAGCAAATGACGTCATTTTAGTCCGGACACGTTTGAATAAATCCACAATAGTAGCAAAGCAACAACGCTGTGCCGTACCTGAATGCCATTGTCGTCCTGGAACTGTTTTATCGTTGATATTGGATCGTCGCAGGTGGACAGCAACTTTCGCAACGCCGTCGGCCCCGGCAAGCCCAGCACGCGTTCGATTTCGGTCATTTTACTGAGTTACTGGTTTTTTTTTCTAGTTTTATTCTGATATGCAGCTCCTGAAAAAACGTTTTTTTCTGAAAATGTCTCACAATATGGTTTTATAAACTTGGAAAACTCGCTTTTTCTACTGTCGATAGTCAAACGGAAGTGTACCGTCATTATTGTATGAAACTGCCATCAGAAATCTCCTTCGTTTTCGACCGACGTTTTGATTGTTTTTTATTCAACTAAAATCATTACGACAGTTTCATGAAAGCACGTTGAATCAAGACAACACTGCTTGAATGTACATACTGTAAGTTCGATCGCACTTACTGAACAACGAATCAAAGGCATGCATAAGTTGGTGTGTTTGTTAATAACCTGACAGCACTGAATTGTTGCCCCAAGGCTCACGACAATTATTTTTAACTCCAAGGCTCACGACAATTATTTTTAAAAGTGTGATGCAGCGCCAACTGCAAAATATTCCACGCGTTATATACAAACACAATGGCAGACACACAACACAAACACCAGTGCCACACTGGACAGCGCTACTCTGCCTGTGCATTTGTTTGTTGTTTTCAACATCAGACAAAACAAGGTTTACAAAAACGCACACCAAACAAACTGCATTTTCAATCTGACAGGTCATTAACAAACAGACTCTCAATGTATCATGGCATTGGTAATGATTGAATGTTGAATTGTGGAATAATGCGCCGTAAATTTTCTGCAAACACATTTTTGTACTATCCGTGAGAACAAAATCGAACCAAATAAATAAATAATATTGATCCACCTCTGTGCGCAGAGGAGAGACAGAAACTAAAAAAAGGTGACGCGACACTCGAACGAACAACAAACAAGATAAAAAAAATCTCAATCTTATCACAGCACATCTCGAAGAGACAACAGAAAGAAGCAAAAACAAAGATAGCAACAGCAAAAACTTAAAAAAACATCAAACAAGATACTGGTTTTGGAAGAAAATTATGAAAAGGCGCTAAAAACGACGAAACTTTGAAATCGGTGTGTGATATTTTTCAATGTAAAGGCAATTCAATTTCAGCTCTTTTTGTGTTTTTTGACTGCTGGTTAAAAACTGTTTGTTTTTCGCAAAGTAAAAAATAAATTTTCGGTTACTATCTAACACATGCGGTCAAACTTAAAGGAAATAATTAATATATGGAAATATAATACGGAAGCGAAAATAATGATGAGAATTTGGCAACGTTTTAATGGTATGGTTTCTTTTTTTCACAATTGAACAATCCTGAGAGTACATGTGTGTGACAAACTGACATGATCTGAAGTGAACAAAAACCAAACAAATTTTACCTGCGGTTCAAACAAATTTGCTCCCAAAAAAACGCACTTTATGAGCAAATTCTCAGGAAATATGTAAAATCAAGCAGCAGCGAAGGACGCTCAAAGCGCGCGACAAAGCATAACAGGACATCTGAGACAACAGGAAATGAAATTGTACAAAACACACTCAAAATGACCGACAACAGTTGCACTTGTTGCAATAAATGATACAATCAAACAAAACACATCGAATATGTACGCACGCGCCGAAGGAAGGTATACATAGCTACGATACCCGCGCGACGGTGTGGTGCAACGCGGTGCATGGTTGCCCGCAACTGCATTTGCGGCATTCCGCATGACGTCACAATAGCAACCACGAACAACGTCACACCACAGCCACACCTTTGCACGGGTGTATAATTATGATACACACACTGACAGAGACGACCGAAAAAAAAAACCGAATTCACATGGCGACTTTTTCTGAAATCAACAACAACGATTGCTCGAAGATCGTCACAAGCGATCAACGGTGCACGAGACGTGACTGTACGAAATCTCCGTCAGCAGACTGCTGCTGTCCACTGACAGTGACTGCTGATCAACACTGCTGGTCGCCGCGATGACGCCGCCGCTGCGAGCAACACGGTCGCGTTGCTCCACTGTTGCGCCTTGTGGACGGTGAGCGTGGTGAAGACGCTGACGAACACGATGCCCGCGATAAGTCGCCTGAACACAGAACAGACCAACTGATCTATGAACACAAACTATGGTCCCCGTCTTTACATTCGTCACTCGCACACTGATCGCTGTCGACAACCGTGCGAAGCACACTGATGAATGATTGAGTATAGCCATACCGGTGTGGTGGATCAGGGGGGGGGGTACAATTCCGGCCCGCTAATTCCGGCCTGAAGAATTCCGGCCCGCTCATTCCGGCCCGAAGAATTCCGGCCCGAAGAATTCCGGCCCGGAGAATTCCGGCCCGGAGAATTTTCGCCAGCACGAACAATATTAAACCACACGAAGTGATTTTGGTAATGAAATAAGAAAATAAAAATATCGATGTTCACATGTTACAGTGTATTTTCAATGATGTTCGTCCTGTTTGCTTTTTTGGAAAATGAAACCTTTTGGAAAAAAGAAACTACAACTAAATTTTTAAATTTTTTATCATGAACAGGATTTGTGACCCTTTTACCTTATCAAAAAGGCTTGGCTTAGGATTAGGAACCTACAACAAGTCACTGCAAGCAAGTTCTAAACAAAAATAAAAAATCACAAGAATTTATTTGCCAAAAATCACTTCGTGTCGTTTAATATTGTTCTTGCTGGCGAAAATTCTCCGGGCCGGAATTCTCCGGGCCGGAATTCTTCGGGCCGGAATTCTTCGGGCCGGAATGAGCGGGCCGGAATTCTACGGGCCGGAATTCTACGGGCCGGAATTTCGCGGGCCGGAATAGTACACGAGCCGGTGGATCATGGTGCGGCAGCCGCTGCTAGATCTACGGCATTTCGCATCGTGTTGTGACGACCGCACACGGTATAGAGCCAGCACGCAAGCACTCTGCTTGACTTCGGATCGCGACAGATGGTTTATTGTGTGTGCGTGTGGCAAATGCGCTTGTTTGCGCAAACGACTGTGCAACACAACCGAATAAAGACCACAGTTCTTTTGTCAGACGAGGACCGTTAGCCGAACACGATTTTGTTGTTGTTGTTGGGATTTTTAGGCGATGTTTACAGCCAGGGCTAACCCAGAGAAGCGTACAGAACGCCACTGAGTAGGGCGGCCATCGAGTTTTCCCATTAAGTGGCCTATACACCCGTTCCGTGGGGCTCGATCCCCCGAGCGCACAGACGAGAGTCTAACGCACTACCACCAGGCCACGAGCGGTGACAACCATGATGCGGCGACCACAGCGAGGGCATTGCGAGTTGTTTGTTTTTTGAGCAGAACACAAGAAAAGCAGCAGCACTTGAATGATGGTGGCGGCGACGTTGGCGAGCTGCTGAAAGCGCATGCCACCCCAGACGTCGAGCAGCGGCGTGATACGCTCCTGCACGGCAGCGTCGGCGCAGTCCATCGGCGTGAACGTCGTCGCAGTCTCCGTGTCGTGACACAGCAGGTTCACCTGCACAATTGAAATACCGTAACATCTTTTTTATTTTGCTCGCGCGTCTCAATGCGCGCACAGATGGGTAAACAGTCTGCCTCATGCACGACGCGGCAATTCAAAATTGGCAAACGGATCCGAGTGCCCTAAACAAGGCCGGGAACTGGCGTGCGCTGCAATTTCGTGCTGAGAACTGCAGGATTTTAAGGAAAAAAACCATAAAAAACCGACCGAACATCGAGTTGCTGCGCGACGAAAACCCCCGGCTGCGGTTGACGGGCGGAAACATGAGCAGCTTTCTTGTATGTGCTCATATAAAATAACATCAAAATTCAAGTGTCGCTTGCACACCCACCGGACACTCGGACTCGAGCAGCAGCTCGACGACAATCGCGTGCCCTCGGAGTGCGGCCATGTGCAACGGCGCGTAGCCGCTGTTGTCCGCGACGCACATGTCACAGCCGGCCTAGAACATACAAACCGTGAACCATATTGTGCCATTGTCGCTGCACATAGCTTGTCCACCGAATGTTCGGTGTTCGTGGCATCACTTTGTCACTGTTATAGAAGACTGCGTTCCTGAGCGTCTGGCGTTTCATTCACAACAAAAGACCGAGAACGGCGTTGTTTGAAGGAAAGTGCAGGTTTGAAAAAGTGAATTACCTCACTGTCAGTAGCTGACGCTGCAAAATTTCAATCAGAATGAATTTAAAAAAAAATGCCACTCAGTACTCGATATGTAATTGAACGCGACAAATAACGATTCCATTCTTCCATTCCATAAATGCACCAGAACAAGAAATGGTTGCTGTCCGGCAACGCATCAAAACCAAGCCAAGCCAGCCAGTGCCACCTGGAGCAACGTGCTCGCACAGCCGAGGTGACCCGCGAACGCGGCACAGTGCAACGCGGTGCGGCCGCCGTGGTCGCGCGCATTCGGCTCGAACGAGTGCTGCTCGGTCAACAGCTGACAGATGAACGCGTGCCCGCCGAAGCAACACCTGCGCATGTGCTCGTACAACTCCAAAAACAACATTTTGACATTGGCGTTCAACAAAAACACACACGAACCAATGCGTCGCAGTGCGCCCGGTCAAGTCGGTCGCGGACACGTCAGCCCCGGCGGCCAGCAGCGACTTGACGACACGCGAATGGCCGCGTCTTGCGGCGAGCATCAGCGCCGTCGAGCCGTCGATCGTGGCCGCCTGTGTGTGAAACGTAAAACAAAACAGTGGAACAGAAAATGTTGCCTTTGATTGTGTGCGCGTCGAAATTCGGAATGAAATGTGCGGGGCATCATCGGGATTTTTGTGAAACCTCGACTGGCACTCGAACCCTCGTGACTATGTGCAGAATTACTGTGTTATACAGTCTATTTCTATGCCATAAATGCAACTCGCTGATTGGTTGGTGCACACGGGAAGCATGCCTTCTGTGCTGTCCAAACTGCGCCTCCAGAGCAATAATACCTGCACAGAAAGCATGCGTCACGTGTGCACCAACCAATCAGCTAGTTGCACATGATGTAGAAATACACTGTAGGTACAGTCTAAAACTCTATAACATATGCAACTCGCTGATTGGTGGTTGTCATGTGACGCGTTGATTCTATGCAAATCAAACTCCGCGCCCACAGTAATCGACGCACAGAGTGGATGCACATCCATCAACCAATCAGCTAACTGTATATGTTCTCGAGTTGTGCACGAGAGTATTGCGGTCTCGCTCACCGTGACATGCCATCCATTCGCGAGCAACACGTTCACGATGTCGAAGTGACCCAAATCAGCGGCCAAATGCAGTGCGCTGGCGCCGACACGATCGCGCGCGTTACGATCAACGGCGTAATTGGACAGCAACGACGAGACCAACGCTGATTGGTCGGACGAGACGGCCCACATGAACGCGGTGCGCCCGGATGAGTCGGCGCGGTCCTGGAAACATCGGGCCAATGCTCTCCAATGGATTGTCCGCGATAAACCGGAAAAAACCACGGTGTTAATTTTGTTGGTTTTGTTTCTGGTCGTTGTTCATAGCTGCGTTCGACGGGCAACGTCGACAAAACGGACAGTCCAGTGCTGCGACACGCTGTGAGCGCGTGTGCAACGTCACCGCTCGTGGCCTGGTGGTAGTGCGTTAGACTCTCGTCTGTGCGCTCGGGGGATCGAGCCCCGCCGAACGGGTGTATAGGCCACTTAATGACAGACGAAAACTCGATGGGCGCCCTACTCAATGGCGTTTCTGTACGCGTCTCTGGGTTGAATCGTTGAATCGTTAGCCGTAGCTGAAAACATCGCCTAAAAATCCCAACAACAACAAGTCGCACCCACCAGTTTTCCATTTGCGTCTAGCAACATCGCGAGCGTCTCCGCGTGGCCCCCTGCCGCCGCGTAGTGATGCGCCAGCGCGCCACGTCGGTCGCGCGTCAGTTGCGCTCCGGCCGTTAGCAACACGCGAACCACCTGCTCGGTGCAGAATTGGAAAGTTTGGTCGCAGGCTTTTTTGGGTGTTTTTGGTGTTTTATGTGTGTTTTATGGGTCTACGTATCTCATGCTGTCTTAACAGTTTTTTTTAGCGGAGCATCCCGCAGCATTCTTGTGAAATAAAATGAATGAAAACAGTTTTGAGCAAAACAACCGCCCGCTGAAATCGATTGACGGTAAGAGGGAGGGTTTTTTTCCTTCAACTTGTTTCGCACAAATTATCAACGCCGTCGTTCGTGTGTAAACAGCACGTGGTTCGAATTTCTTGATCAGTTACGTGTTCGGATATTTGTGCCGGGTATGGATGGAGTGAGTGGGTGAGAACAATGAGGAAAACGAACGAGAACAAAAAAACGTCGGAGCAAAACGATTTTTCTCGGAATTACAAAAAAAGTTCTCGTGCCAACGGCACCAATGGCAAACCACCTGCGAATGGCCGAGGCAAGCGGCCCAATGCAATGCCGTCCGGTGATCGTCGTCGGTTGTGTCAACCGTCAACGAGGACGCCGATTGCGCTTCCACGTTGCTCCGTTTCGTTCGATGCTTGCTTGATCGCAATTTCTCGTCGTCGTCGTCGTCGTCGTTGACTCGCTCCGCAAACCGCAGCACCAGCGAGACAGCGTGCGGCGCATTGCCGATGGCGGCCAGGTGCAACAGCGACCGGCCACGGTGGTCACGCTGCACGACCGCTTCCGGCGCACACTCGAGCAACAGCTCGGCGCATGCGGTGCCTGCGCTCGAATGAACGAGAACGAAATCAACAATGACTAATAGCACCAAATGCCGCGAAAAACTGTGAAACAAAACGCAACAACGCGTGCCATCCGCCAAACGAATCCGTATCGAATCAATGAGCCCCATTAAAAAAAAAACACATTAAAAAAAAGCAAATTTGCTGGATATTGCCGATGATGCACAGTTCGACTCATATGCTGAATGACCAGTCTGGCCCATTCATGGGCGTGTGCGTTCACAGAACGTTCGGTGTGCAGACGATCATGTCAACATGAACGCTATGTAGGGATGAAAAAAAACGTTTTTTTTTATTTTTTGTGAAAAGAAACCGGTTTTTTCACGCTTTTAAACCTGTTTTTTGCCAGGGCTTTTTTTCTCGAAAATGGTTTTCCAGCTTCAGAATATTGCTCTGGGTTTTGCCAAACACACAATTGAGCAAGAAAAGCTGGATAAAATCTGTTCTTGTCGATTTCGTGAACAATAATCAGAAGCGTTGCTTTTCCGTGTGGCGGAATTCACAATGAATGGCGGATTCACAATTTCAAAATTCACAATTCACTTGAATCCACAATCAAGTGGCGGATTCGATGACTGAAAACTTGGATTTGTTTCGACGACAAAAAAATCAAATTTTCTCTTGGTAAAAAACCGTTTTTTTATTTTTGGCGTGAAAAGAAACCGGTTAAAAAATCTTTTCATGAAAAAGACCGTTTTTTCGTGCAATCCCTAACGCTATGGTATAAGCAGTTTCACAACTGACCGCATGCATTTGCATTCACGACCGCCCACATCAGCGGCGTCCGTCCATTCACGTCCAATTGCGCGCAGTCAAGGTCGAGTTTACCAGCGTTGTGCGCCTGAAAAATGCGCCAACAAAAGAAAGCTTGTTTCTGCTGCATGTGCAGCGTGGCCGAACGCAAAAAAACGCAGCTGCCACCATTCGACAGCGCCGCCGACAATGACACCAACTCATTCAACAACGAACTGAGGCAAATCTGTGCAAAATGCCATCTGTGCCGTCCACCCTTTCCAGTTTATCTGATCGCCAAGAACACGAGCGAAATGAGCGTCGTCGCGCCTCCGAGCGCGTGCTCTCTCACCCTCAACAGCAGTCGCACGTGCTCGCGGCGGCCGCACGCAGCCGCATAATGCAACGCTGACCGACCGTACCGGTCGAGCGTCGACGCAAACTCGCGGTCGCACGGCCACAGTCGGTCGAGGATCGTCTGCAAGAACTTGACGCTCGCAAATTCAACCAATTTTTATGGTGGTTCTGTGCATTTCGGTCCGGCCAACATCATATGCAGAAGAGCGGTGGCCTCATCAGTGATATGTGCCCCTCTTGAACCGTCTTGAACCTCTCTTGAAATTCAACCAATTCGTCCATTTGATTGTCAGCACAATTATAGGCTTGGTAAAACACCCGGATTCGATTTTCGTCCGATGCCAACCGTGAGCACAATGTCACACGGCACACACACGTGCGACGTGAGGAATGTGGTGGAACGGGGGTAGTCTGTGCCGCCATGCGCTCAGCACGCGCGTCGCGAAGATTTTTTTTAAATAACCATGTGACAGGAGCTGTAGATTTACCGCCAATACGCCCCTCACCACGCTCCGTTCGCGACACCATCACACGGCTATGAATCACAGCAATGCATGCATCATTGCAACAACAATGGCACCCATAGCAAAAAACGGAAATAATTTCAAAAAAAAATTTTGTTTCTAGGAGACGCTAGAGCTACACCTGGACCCACAGCACACTTTCTTCAGCGGTATTCATGCAGCAGTATTTGGTGACTGCGTAGCTATGTTTTAACACAGCTACGCGTCACGAAATACTGCTTGCTTCATGAATGCCGCTTCACCTTCAGACATCGTGTGTCCGAGTGTCGCACGGCCATGTGCAACGGCGTCACCTGATCCATATCGGCCTGCATACATGGACTCACTGTTTCGTTGCTGGATGTCTGCAAAAGTTTGCATTGCATTATAGAGCGCAACGGCAATTGTTCCAAAAACAGTGCACCAAATGAATGATCAAACATAAAAAACGCGCTGCGCCACTACCACACACCACCGCATCAAACAGCGAACAGACGTCGCTCTCGAAAGGAACGAACGCACTGATCCACCGGACGGTCAGACATCCATTCACAACTACTATACCAAATCATTACCGTTTTAACACTTGACAGCAAGTTTTCATTTCTGGTTTCTGGAACCGGTTTGTTGTGGTGCTCTGTCGGACCGAAGCCGCCGGTTTCACTCCGAGGAAACGCCAGCGTCGAAACTTCTGGAACCGGTCGGGACGAGGAAAGGGTGCCAGAATGAAAACAAAAAAAAACGAACCACCTGACACGACGAGCTCGTCTGTGTGGTGTGAGTGGGCCTCGCCTCAGCCGACAGCAGAAAGCGCAAGCAGCGGCGCGAGTCTTTGATGACCGCCCAGTGCAACGCGGAGCGGTGTCGCCGATCCAGCTCCCACGGCTGCGCGCCGCTTCTGATCAGCCAACTGCAAGCACAGCGAAACATCGGTCGTGATTGCAAATTAATGCGCTATGCTGTAGTACGGTCATGCAAATTTGTTGCACGCTATTTTGAGGGTTTTTTTTTAGCTGGTATGCTAATTTGCTGCATCGAGCTTGTCCGACTGACTAAAAACACCAACTCTAAAGCCGATTTCCACTGTTTTTTAATGCAAAATCGTGCTGAAATAGTTCGGGCTGACGCAAAAAAAAACTGATCGCTTCGATCGCAGAAAATTACCTACACTTCATTAGACCATTTCGAAAAATTTTTTTGATTTGTTTGTTCGCGCGCCGGTTTCGGAAACCCTAAGGTACCAAACTCGGGCGGAAACGGGCAATACTGCCCCGAGCCCAATTTACCGTCGGCTCCTGCGCTACAGACGCGACAATTTTCTGCTTCAATTCAATTTTTTGGCCTTTGGCGTACAACGCAACCATATCATTTGTCCATTTGTCTAACAGTGGCAATCACGTAAATGTAGTGAATGGCATGGTCAGCTGATTGGATTGTTCCGTGGTTTGTTGATAACAGTTTGATGTGACAATATTTTGTTTGTTTTGACCGTGGCAGAGACCAAACCGTCCAACTAACTTTGGAGTTTTTGTTCGCTCCGTTTCTTTTCATCTGTATTTTATATACAGGGTGTGGGCCAAAAAAAAGTCCCAGTTCTAAAATGCTCTCACTGGCGTGTGCTGAGGTGTTTAGAGCGGATAATTGGAACACAACACTATTAGAAAACATTTGGAGGTTTTTCTGATTAAATTTTTGTTACGGTATGTCGCCCCCATCACTCACTACAGCAGATCTGAAAAACATGAAAAATCGACAAATGTGGTGAAATACAGAGGGTTGCTTTAGCTGTAACAAGAACCTCATGGCTTAAAATTTAGAACACTGTTGAAACACTTTGAGAGTATTTTGTGATGATTTTTTTTGGTTTACATGTTTCAGTTCATTTTTTACAGTGCAATTTTGAAAAAATAGCGATTTTTGACAAAAAACAACGTTCATCCATAATTTCACTGTTTATCATTGCTCATAAACGGACTTCCGAACTGATGCATCGCCACTCGGTGTAAAATTGAATTTTGTACAAAATTGTCGAACCACTATGGAAAAGTTATTCGCATGTTCCCACCAATTGGCAGACCAGACTCGCTTCTCTGCCGTCCACTCAACCATGATGGCAGCAACGACTGAAAATGAATTGCATCTTTCACTGCATAAAATAACCAGTCTGCTATGGTGAAAAATATCAGAGTGGCAAATTGTGTGAGTTAAAAAAATAGTTTGCATTTGGAAAGATAAATTCTATCTGTTCTGGGCAGAACCGCTAACGCACGCTCAGACTCCAAGTGAAAGATCAGGTTGATCCAAGACTGTTCAAATGCAATTCAGCATTCGGCATTTCCAAGTTACTGTATGTGCGAATTGTTTTTTCATCTTTTTTGTGTTGTGAACCTTCGGGTTGTCACCAACGTTCATCATGTGGTCTTTGTTACAGCTAAATGTTTTTCAGATATTCTGCTGTAATGAATAATTTCAGATAGGGGCAACATACCGTGAGAAAAATTGGTCAGAAAAACCTCTAAATGTTTTCTATCAGTGTTCCAATTTTCAGCTCTAAACACTTCAGCACACGCCAGTGAGAGCATTTTAGAATTGGAACCTTTTTTGGCCCACCCTGTATAGGTGCCATAGAAAATTGCTCAAGTGACCAGAGCCCTTGTATGACACTGCAACTGATCTGCAAGGCAGCGGCGGAGGGGATGAAACTGAAAGTGGTTTAGACCGGATTGGTTCGAATTAGTGAGACTAACCTTGCCATTGCGCAGAGTTATGTTTCTAATTTTTTACTTAAAATCGTGAGTTAAAATTGAACGTTACATGCTTTCCTTTACGCTTCATTACGACGCTTGTTGCTTTGTTTCCGTTTTTTGACTGTTGATCAACAGCAGACTGCGTTATGGCTCCGAATACGGCTTCATATTACTAGCCAATAGACGTTTGACATTTGCAAAATTGCAACCTCGATGGTATACTGACATTTACGTAATTGAAAACTAGCCTTTGGGTATGGGTGCAAAATAATAAGCGTTGACATTTGCAAAATAATAACACCGAGGGTAAATTGACATTTACGTAATTGAAAATCGTATACTCAGGGTTGAAATAGTTGTTACAAACAGTGTATAAATAGGCTATAAGTAGTGTTGCCCAAGCAACAAAGCCGGTGAAAAATAGTGCAAAGTAATTATTTTCGGTTGCGCAGGTGAAAACTGTATTTGCTTGGTAATTAGAATCGTTCAATGGTCTCCGTGGTGACGGCCAAGTTAAACAAGGCGTTTTAATAGATCCACAGAAGCGTCAGATCTGTGGTTGCTTTCTTTTTCCGAAGTGTTTCAGTCAAGTAAATGTATTGTAATTTGTCCATTCACATCTTCCAGTCAGAGTATAGTAGAGGTGGAATTTTTCGGAAAAATATAATTTTCGTGAAAAATTTCCGAAAAATTTCCGCAAAAATTACCGTAAAATTTCAAAAAAATTTCACGTGACATTTCTAGAGTATAGCGAATAATCTCAATATAATACTGAACGACGCTTTTCGCAACGCGCCACCTCGCATGTGCACAATGTCGCGTGTGTGCCTGTCACTATTGCTGGCAGTGTACGCGTTTGGCAGTAGTGTTGACGGGCAAGCTCTGGGGCTGGCAGGGAACAAACGAGCAGACGACGAGATGCGAAATGTAGAGTTCCGTCTGTGTGGCACACCGCTGTACAACTTCATGCGAAAGACCGTCTGCAACTGCTGTGTGCGACCGTACGGTTACACAGGCGAAAAGCGAAATGCCGATGGTTGGTGCTCGAGAGTAATAGTTCAACAATGGTGTGATAGAAGTTTTCACTGAACATGTTCTTTGCTGGCTAAATACTTTATATCAACGCGCTGACTTTTTATTCTGTGACAGCTGTGACCACAAACTGTGAAATGCATGCAATTCGTGCTGTCAGGCGTTTTAGTCTGACATTCTGATGCTGACTGAATGCATGGCGCTTGTTGACCACTATACGAACCCAGTTAGCAAAGCCAGTTCGCTGATTGGACAGGATTTAGTTCGAGGGTACATGTATGTGCAAACGTGTGTGCTCGTAACAAAAGTTTCATTCTCAGGACACCCGATAAATCCCAACAAACTCTGAACTTTTGTACTAATTTCAAAACTGTGCTGGAAGACAAAATTCACCAACGCTGCATCACTTAAGGATCACATCATTACCAATTAAGGACCAATAAACTCCCCTGATAAGAACGGTTTTGGCGGCTTTTTTCTGTGCTCGTTTTTGTTTTAAAACGTCTTGCACATAAGAGCGGTATGACTAGCGCTCGATGGCCAAAAAATGGAATTTTGACATTTTGGGCTAAAACGATCCTACTAAGCCTCCTGAGTAAGCGCACAAAATTTTTCGACCAAACACCTACCGTAACCCGAGTTATGGCCATTTTATGTGTTGGCCGACGGGCGCCGGTGACTCCGGCGACCGATCGTCGATTTGCATTTTTTGGGCTTTTAAAGCAATTTTACGCAAATCCGAGGTGACCACGTGAAAGAGGAGAACAAACTGAATCAGATCCACTACTTTTTGATTAAATTTAGCAAATTTTTAGTTGTGCCCTGAAATTCTGGCTTGTACGACAGAGATTTCAAAAAAGCGCCCGGCTCTAACGGTTTCAGAAAATTTCGCAATAACAGAAAGATAGCCCAGATTCTGGGCTTTACGATGATGCCAAAATCGTGCCCCGTTATTACTTTTTGGCTATTTTAAAATAGTTTTCCGCCGGCCTGGTGGCCAAAAATGTCGAAAAACGGCTTTTTTGCCATATTTTCCTAACTCTTGTCTGCCAGGGTCATCGCATTCTGCTCTAAACTTGCTGACGTGACCTTCTGCTGTACTCTGAGTAAGTTTGATTTTTTAAATGACCCAATGGAAACTCCATCCAAGCAAAAATATGGCTGTTTTTCGACCGATTTTGGCCGAAAATCACGTGACTACCGGCTGTTACCACTGATACTGAGAACTATGGAGATTGTTATGTTGGTAGAAAGTTAAGCTAACTCTTTAGATACAATGTGGTACTCAGATTGTGACCAGTCATAAATTACTGAGTTTGTAAAAGCTTTATTTGCTTCACCAAATGTGGCAAATATAGCAAAAAATAGTCGTTTTTCGAATATTTTGATGTGTCCGTCCGTGTACAGGGTATTTCCTGGTATAACGACAAATTGCGAAGCAACGTTGACAAAAATCCAAGCACGGCTACTAAAGCAACTTTTTGTGCTGAATCCAAAAAAGTGGGTACGGTGTCGAAATTTTGCTATATTCACGATGTTTAGTTTTTTTGCCCTTTTGGGTTGTTTCTGGTCTGTGTGGTGTTATACTAAAACTGATCAGGTCAAATTTAGTATCACGGCTCCCCTTGATTAGGCGAATAATGGAAATTTAAATACCGTAACCATATCGTAACTACCGTGACCCGTAGATCACGATTTTTACCATGTTTAACCATGTTTAGGCTTGAAAATGG
>JASANC010005566.1:0-17673 GCA_030248135.1 Theristus sp. LFF4_11 | reverse complement strand
GTATGTTTACAGTATTTTGACGGGTTGTTATTGGAGTTACCTTGATGACGATGCGAATGTGTTTGTGTGCAAAGATGCATAAAAATGAACGGTTATTTCCCGAACCGGTGTGCAAAACAGCTTATTATTGCTAAATCTCAGTTTTTGCGACTGAAGCCCGTTATATCGGATCAGAACTTACTTTTTTGATATTTGAAGTAGTTCTTGTCTGTTAGCGATGGCCAGTTAGCGTCGGAGTTCTATTCGATGATTTCACCTGCCTGAGCAGGTAAAGTATCAGCAGTTTTTGAAGGCGGCAACTTTGTGCAGCGTGGCTTTGTGACCGATTACACTTTTCGTTGAAAAAAACATTTGTTTATGTTACGACGCCGTAGTTTCCCACGACTCATTTTTGAGCAATAAGTCCAGGTAGCAATTGTATTGTTTGTCTGTTTTTTCATCTGTTAATTCACATCGATCGTGTCAAAAAGTGTTCAAGCGTTTTGTGAGGGGCCTTCGAACATTTGGAAATGTGTTCACATGTGCAATTCAATTGAATCAATCAGCAAATAGCGGCGGTGACGCACGCATGCGCGTGAGTGTCACTGAATACAAACGCACTAATACTACAGATACGCACGCATTTCAATATTTTCTATGCGCCACTGCAACAAGGTCGTACGTGTTGCTGCTGCTGTTGGCTGACGAACGGCCACGCTCACACAACATAACGGTCCTCTGTACATTTTATGATCACTGTTATTACCCACGGGCTGTATCTCCGTATCTCTGCGATTTAATACATTTGGAATTTTGACTTTTCCATTTTCAAAATTCGCAGGTGTTGCACTGTTAGTGCGCTGCTCTGCGTTCTTTACCGGAATATGCGCTAGTCCA
Source organism: Theristus sp. LFF4_11 (assembly GCA_030248135.1). Classification (NCBI taxonomy): domain Eukaryota; kingdom Metazoa; phylum Nematoda; class Chromadorea; order Monhysterida; family Xyalidae; genus Theristus; species Theristus sp. LFF4_11. The sequence goes on along the minus strand of JASANC010005566.1, from coordinate 16,797 downwards.
GTGTAGCCGTGCATGCCTCCCCTCCCCGTCGTACAAACATACACCGATGTAAACTGCTGCTGCTGTCCGCTCGTGCATTCTGCTCATTCATCACGGCCAACTCTCTCGATGCGATTTAAAAAGAGTCGAGATTAAATTTAGTACAACCAGGCAATGTGCGAGCAAATAGGCACTCTCTTTAAACTTTACTATATCCGTCTTATCAAAATTCTTTCCCGCGACTGCATTGCGCTTTTAACGAATACTTGTATAGATATGTAATTCCATTTATTATTTATCATTGTTATTATTCAGCGCGAGTGTAAGTTGTTGGGTCCGCACGAACACGCCGCTACTATTTATAGCCACTGCAAAACGTGTCGGTCTTCATGTTCAGGAATTATAACTATTGCGATTTCTGCGATTTGGTTGTTCGTTTATCTTTCTCCATGTACGTTTTTGTGTTTCGATTTGGTTTCTACAATTTACCACCATGATTCTTGTTTTGTACGATTTCCAGTAAACGCGCGTTGTTTTTCTTGAAGTCTTTGTATTTCATGGCCGACTTTCAGGCTGGTTGTTTGTTTGTTTACGTACAATGTAGAAGCGTTTCACATGTCCAAGTTTGCCAATGCAATCGAACACCCTCTCGATGAAGTCACCTTTGCCTTGCCCTTCTTGTTTTACCTCACAGTTGTACTAGTTTCCCTCGGTGCGTTTACCACCACCGGTCGCTTATGTCAACATCTTTGCAAACATTCAGAAGCGTCACACGCCACCAACTTATCGCACTTTTGAATTTCTTTGCATTGCTATTATTATCTTTAGTTCGCTTCGATCGCTCATTTCCGCAGTTCAGTGCTGACACTGAAGTCTTTTTTTCATTTTCTGTGAGATCTTACATCAGTATTGGTTGTTTCTTTTCACAACTGCTATTTTTCGTTTGTTGATTTGTGGTCCTTGGTTGTTGTGTTTGTCATTTGTTCCCATTTGCGCAGTGTTTTATGGTTCTGTTCTGCGTGATAAATAAATTCTTGTTTTGGTGCCTAATGTCCATGATATGAAAGTCGGGATGTGTCTGATCTGATTTCGTCGATTCTTCAAACAAACAGATCTCAGCAAACTCATAAAAGTAAAAAAGCAGTGTGCGCGTTGCTATTCCGAATTCCACCGTGGCCCATTCACGGCCAATAGTGCAATTTACAATCAGCTGCAATTTCCGCAGATATTTTCGACGATATTTGTGTGTTGATTGCAGCTCAATGTTTTGATTACTTGTTTTTTTATGCACCTCAACCCCATTCCGTGTGATTTTCTGGTAAACTGCGTGCTTCGTTGTTTTGATTCAATGGCATGTTTCAGTGCTTTGATGTGCGCTGAAAAAAACATGTTCATTTTATCATTAAATATCGTGTTCATCAACAAAATTTACACAACTGGAAACACCCCCGATCTCTGTCACGATTCACGCACGCAGACACTTGTAAAATCGCACCCGATGAAACCGGATTGATTTGCACGCATCAGCCAAGATAAAAAATCAGCCAAAAAATATTTCAACATATGGACATGCACTGTGTTTGCGCATTGCATGTGCGTCCGTGCGAACGATGTGAAATTGTGAAATCATAAAACTCAACGATTTTTTGCGGCCGCGGCACATTGGGCATGCGTGCTGTGTCTCGTGTTTTTATATGGTCGCGTCGGTTGGTTGTTGTTGGATGTTCCACGCGTGTTTTGGCGGTCGGTCGTTGGTTTGGTTACTATTATTTCATGTTCGTCCGTGTTTCTGCTTTCTGCGGTTGGTGTAGGTTTGCCATGTGCATGTTTTATTCGAAAAGACAGTCCCGAAATATATCTGAATACTCGCTCTACTACTGACTGATGATTGAAAAGGAGACAAAGCAACGCAAGATGCGCTGTGCGATTTTATAGTACGCACTTAGTCACTCACTGTCATGCGAAACGCTCACAAACCATGAAGTTTCATTTCGTTTTTGCTCTCTGTTCTCTGAAGATTTTTCATGTCTAAGGGCAAAGAGTTTTGCACTTTTGCCCAACGCACGCAGTCCTTGTTTATATTTTGCAGCTGCTGCTAGTTTTTTGAAGATTTTGGCACATCTTTTCGCTGTCACCAGTGCAGCTTGTCCCTTATGCACCAAAATTATGCCACACTAAATGCGGAAACACCAATTAGTTTTTCGTCCGTACGCACAAACGTCGTTCTAAATCCCGTGCGCAAACTAATCGTGTCCGTAATGCATTAAGATAGCACACACGACACGATTTCTAAATCGCGTGGCCATTTTTTACGTGTCGTGTCCGTGCGTACGCACAAAAAACTAATTGCTAAACGCGCCTTAAGGGCTTCTCAACAAATCCGCGATGAAAGCACCAAGTTGTAAGCATTATTTTGCAGCCTTCTTATGTCGCAAAATAAGCCAGCTCGTTTCTTGAAGTCCCTTGAGATTTTGAAGTCTTTCGGGTGTTCCGTAGTTGCTGCTTGCTGTTACTTTTTTGTATGACTGAAACAGAAAAAATATGATGTGCTACACGGGAGGACAAGGTTAGAAGTGTGTGTTGTTGAATTTCATATTGTGTCATGAGTTTAGCGCCGAATTAGTCATCGTAACGAACGTCATGTTGCATTGGATCATGTCCAGCCAGTGTTACGCAGCAGCCATCATGTGTTACGCAATTTTTTGTGCATTATGATCCATCACCACAGTTAACTGCAATCCACTGCTGTAGACCGCCAGATTTTTTGGTTATTTTTAACTGTAAAACTGTTTTTAATGTGGTTCTGTTGTCTTTTCCAGCGGTCTTGGAAAGCAACCAAGCAAAACCGAAATTTTTCTTGTTACAGCACCGAAAATTGTCTCGAGGAATGGCGTGCATTCATGAGTTCAGTTAAAATTGGTTTTCCGATGAATCCCGTCGGTCCCAATCAAAAAGTTTTTTTTTAATTTTCAGTGACTTTTTATTCAACTGGTTGTGTGGCCGGTGGGTAAATTTTTACAGGGATTCCAAAGCACTTGACACAAACAACTTGACACTGAACAGCACTGTAACTGCGGTGTTGCCGGTGTTGTCGTACATTTGTGTGTTAACGTCGTAACGTTGCTCAGTGCAAAAAAACTGCGCTGCGCTCGTGCACCAAACCGTTTTTTTTCTTACTCTCGCTGGCCGCTTATGAGCCCGACTGACATCCCAAAGAACACAGGTTACACTTGTTGCCCTTGCTAAATTTCTGCACGTTTAAAAATAAAGTTTATGCTGAAAACGATCAAGTGCCAATCAATGACAGTTTTTTGAATGGCCTACTATCACGTGTCGATAATTTGTCACAGGTTTTGTTGATGTCGTGCGAAATCTCTTGTTTCTTTCCACCGGCATGATATGGTGAACTAAAATTCACGGTAAAAAAACAAGCTGATATTTTTTTCGTTTTGACTGTTTCGCAGTCAGTTTCACAAAGCATATGTTGTCTGTTTCCATCACAAACTTTTTTGCAACGTTGATTAGCGTCTAATCTGTTCTGTAAATTGATGGATTGCGACAATCTGCATTGCGCAGTGAGAAAAATTGGGCGAAAAATCGCAAGGCCTGTTAGAAGTTTGCAACGCATAAGGATCGACTGAACTTTTTGCGATTTTAGAAAGAAACATAAAAACGCCAAACCAACCACGTCCAACAACTCGTCGCAGTTGCTTTTTGCATCACAGCTGTTTTTGTAATGGTTGCTCAGCCACGTTTATTTGTCAGAGGAGAAAACAGAACATACAGGGTGTCTCAAAAAACTACAATGGTCACAACGGCTCGTTGTAGAGTTTTGTCCAACATTTTGGTCTAAAATTTTTACCACTGCTTTAAATGTTTGCCTTTGATTGTGTTAAAATTTCATTTGAAAATTTTAAAATTTGGATGCGCAGAAACATGGCAGTCGAACATGGAAGTGGAAAATTCGAACAAGTTCGTGATTGTTCTTGGTCTAAAGCTGACCCAAATGTCTGCAAACCTACGATGTAAACGCGAGCTGTTTTTATTCAGAAAAAAGTGTGCGAAAAGAAGGTATTTTTGAATGTTATAACTTAAATTAACTTGTCTGTCAAAGACAAGAGTTGTTCCAAAGGACAAAGGAGATGTGAAAAATCAAGCGTCAGTTTTTCTCACATGTGTATTTTAATTTTTAGACCAAGTTGGTGATTTTTCTTCAAGAAATTCATTTTTACTGAAAAGATCGAACCAAAAAAATAAACTGCATCTGTGACAGTTTTGACCATTCGAAAAAGGCAGCAGAACAAAAGTGAAAAAACTCGCAAATGGACAATATTCGTCAGCTCAGCACGTGCATTTGTGACGGACGATTTGCAACCTTGAAGTTCAAAACGTTGCTGTGCTGATTTGACTGAATGTTTTCAAATAAAACTTTATCATAATTAATAGCAAACATTTTTAGAACTGTGTTCTGATTTTCAGATATTGTTGAACCAAACATTAGAACGAGCCGTTTTGCCCATTGTAGTTTTTTTCATGAGACACCCTGTATTTTTTTTAGGAGTGTAAGAGTTTTCTGTGGGTGCTCAGCAAAACACGCGCGATTTATACACCACTAATCAATCGAGTTTTATGTTGTTTTGTTGTTCTTTGAAGCCTTTGAGCTCCCACTCACATTCATTTTCCGAAATTTTACAAAGAACACGCTCATACAACAAAGTTGCTTGTGTGTTTTGCCGCTCTTATTTGGCGCTGTTTTGTCAGAAAAACAGACGGATCGGAGATGGCACGGGACCGTGCCCCCGGGGAGGGGGGCAAGCGTTTATCCCCCGTGGAGCGCTGTCCGCTCGTATTATTATTAACGACATGTGACAGCCGTTTATGTAATAAATGACGAATAGTCGATATTTTCATTTATGTAGTAGCACTTTTGCAGTTGCCATATCCCTGTTCAAATCCAGTATTCGCTGCGGAACTCGATTTTCAGCGAGAAAAAAATCTGAAAAGCAGGCTCCTAGGACAGTCGTGTGCTTGGTCGACCGCATGAGCTAGAGCTTGAGCTTGTATTCAGCGTCATAGATGTTTAGTCGCAGTAATCGTGTGAGCCGCAAGATCTGCGGTGTGCTACTGCTGAATATCTGCTCTATTCTATTCAGTTCTGCTCATTGCTTTCATTCATGCTGCCACAACAACAACCGCCCATATCCCTCCTGGCCGTATATTTCATGTTTCATTTTGACGCGAGATCCGAGTCTTTTAGACAACGTTTCAATGGCAGCATCACACAGTGATAAAAGAAATAACAGAATAAAAGAAAACGAAGATAGAAAGAGAAAGGCGAAATGAAAATGACACGAGACGAGACGCCACGCGTGGCAAACGTTGCAGGAGAAAACAGAGAACGAAAAACTAAGTCGCATGTACTTCTCTGTATGAAATGAACATGACCTTTGCTGACAGGGACACTCCATATGCGCAAGGCAGTGAACGGCGCTGAGTTGAGCGACTTTCACGCGGATTTTGAAATTTCAGACTAAATAAAGTTCTGTGCAATAAAGCGCCATTTGCAGCAGTCTCGTTCGATCTGCATCAACTTGCATCGAGACACCACCGATTAGCTCGGCTCGCATGCTGACTGCTGCTTTGCGGTGTCCACCAGAGATAAGCCACCACTACTGCGCTGCACTCACCACGCTGCTTGCTCGTTTGGGTTCGTTTCACGTTGCAAAACTAGTCTTTTACGTCGTTGTTCAGTAGCCAACTAGCTGTTTCGCTTCGGCACTGATTTGGGGTGCTCTGCTGCTTGCTGTAGTTCATGTTTAGCAGCATTTTCTATCTGTCAACAGAAACAGCCACACACAACCTGTTTCTTCATGCATACAACAGCAAGACGCTCATGTACTAACGCTTGGGCACAAACACAACGCAAGAAACTGGACGATAACAACATCAAAAACATTATTTTCTTGAATAATATTGCAATTGTTTAGTTTACTTTAGGTTTAGTCACCGATTTATGCTTGTTATGAAAAAAACAGACGAGCGAGTACTTTGTTGGAATGATGCAAGTATTGCTAGCAAGTTTCTTTAACCGCAAAGAAGACAGCTGTAGTTGCTGCTTCAGTGTTTTCATTCGGGCAGTGCGCCGTATGGTACGAGTTATTACATCTCTGCTATTGTTTCTCTTACCCCGGATAACAAGTTTCTTATTGCATTCTTTCAGTGACAAGCCTGTCCATCCGTTTTACTAGCGGTGTTGTCAGTTCCTTAGTTGGCCTTGCAGCAGATAAACAGAGACGCAGCTATAATAGCATTGCGAAGTTATTCATGTGCATTGACATGAGAAAAATGCACGTATTTTTTAGATACAAGTTTCCAGCTTTGTTCAATTGTTAGTGCTTGCACTTTCACATGTGTGAAATTCTGCGTGTGAAGTTTTTAAAATATTTACATGTTTCGACCTGTTTACCTGTGCATACAATTAGCTGCTTATCAGACATTGAGCATTATCATGTTCACATAACGCTGTCATGTCCGTTTGCTTGAGTTGGACTTTTTTGCTCATTTTAGCGGTTTGCTGTTCAATTTGCTTCATTGGTTTGAGCAAAATGTTTCCTTTTCTTCGTTTTTTCAGTTGGAAAAGTTGACGTGTTTTACAAGTCGTCCAGTTTACAAAGTAATTCCAAACAACACCGATCAAGAGCATCATCAACCATGTAATCGAGCACAGTATTATCTTCAATGTCATCAACTTTGTCTACCCGTGCTCATTCAAAAAGTTGCCGGTGAATAAAAAAATTGAAACATTGAATAAAATCACCAAAAGCAGTCTCATTAGACAACAATCATGGCATTCATGCTGTATTATTTCGCCGTATTGGTCGCCACCTCAGGCAGGACGAATCTGTTGACCTTCGGTCAGCAAGACGGCCTTGCATCCAGGACAACTTCCGCAGAGAATGATCGATTTTTATCAGCTGTGGACTTGAATGGTGCTAGAAATGCAAGTGGCACTGCCGAGTCGGGCACCTCCACCATTGAACGCAGCTCAGTTGGACGCTCAACGATTCAGGAGGCGAGTCTGCCAGTGATGCGTTTCCAGCCGTTTCAACCAAGGCGGTCGTATTCGTTGCAACTGGACGAACTGCAGCAGTCGGGGCACTCGCGGGACAAGGGCATGCAGATGGTCTACAGGGCGGTCACTTGGTTCATTCGAGCCATATCGAAACCGTTTCCGCACGAGCGTACGTTCTGTTCTGTTTACTCTGTTTATTTTGCAAATTGTCATTCATTTGTCAGTTACGTTATTTTATATTTTTAGAATTGCTAACAGACGATGAACTTCTGGAACCTGAGCGACAGTTGCAATCGTTGCGCAGCAATGTCAGCGAACAGAAACAGGTGAAAACGATATTTGAAAATCTTTTGGTAATGAAGCCGGATTATTAGAACAAGCGTGGTTGGTTTGATGTTAAAAATGTCACCATCGGTCCGTTGATGGGTCAAAGTTTTTAGTGAATGCATGCACATGTTTGTGACGACACCGTGAGGTGGGTTGCGCAACGAGTGTGCAGGCTGTTTGCACGCGTTGTTGCAGGTGTTGTCGTTGCAACAGAACTACCTGGTCGCTGGCGGCTGCATGCTCGTGCTGGTCGCCGTGTCCACAGTGGCCATGTTGCTCTACTGGTGTTGTCGGTGTTGCTGCGCGTGTTGCGGGCGTCGCGCCAAGAAACAGCCGCGCACCGACCGCCGCTTCGACGCGTGCCGTCGCCGCTCGTACACGAGTGTGCTCGCTGTGCTCACGGTGATCCTGATGTGCGTACGCTGCTACGGTGTTGTTGTTGCGCAACCTGCTCCGCGACACACCAAACACGCCGCACACGTCAGCCATGTCTTTCCACCACCCCAGAACGCGAACGCTCGCTCGAACGCTGCGGTTTTGCAGAGCATTCTGCTGTGGCAGACTCTGCATGCGCAGAGGCATTCTCTTTTTTGCAATCTGTAGCACAAACGTGAAAAGCAGACCACACCCCCAAGCACGTCAGAGACCAAAGGGCTTTATAGAGCTCAGAAAACTGTGGGAGTGAGTCTGAATAACGAACAAACTCTGACGAAATATTTTCTGAACTCGTGCTGTGTCATTTCCGATCGAACAGATCAGAAGAGAACTGCGATTCATGCGCGTGCACATTGCGTTGTTGACTGCTGCAAGTGCACAGCACAAGTTTCGATGTTGAATGCAAAGTGCGTTGTACATTGATTAGTTTCTGCGTGGCGTGTGCACTCATCACCAATCAATACACGCACGAAGGCGCCAACGCGTTGCCAGACCGTGCCACGCTCTGTCTCAACGATCTCCGCACCTACAGAGACATAACTGCGAACGTACGTCATTTTGCTTGAGTTTGAGATTGCGGTGCAGTGCAACGCGTGTTATCTTTGATTGACACTGATTATGAGTTCCTTTGCGGTGATCATAAAATGGTGGAATTCTATGTATCTTGCATTCGTGTTGCAGCAAATCCAAAAGCTGTTGATCGAAGATTATCGGGTATTCAACAGATCGTTGTTGGCTGCTATTGACCGTGAGTTAAGAATAAGTCACTTGCTTGTTTGATTGACTCCCGTAGTCCTCTGTGTAAATTTGTTGCCAGCTATAAAACGCCCAAAAATGTGACTTATTTCATTTCAGAAATGGCCACGGTCGTTGTACAGAAATTGAAACGTGATACGGGTGCAATATCGCTCGATAGACTGGTCGAGATCTCAAATGGTGAATGCAGTGTTTTTTCTCAGCAGACGTGATGAAAAGCAACAAAACTGCTGGGGTGTGCTGAGCGTTCTTTCGTGTGTCAGACGCGACACGCCTGCAGGAGTTGCTGAGTGACGTGCAGACGAACGCGAGCACGAGTGAGCGCCAGGCAGCGCGTCTACGCAACGACCTGCGTCGTCTCAGCCACACCGCCAACACGCAACTGAGCGACTGTCAAAGTGGACGCCCGCCCCATCTGCGGCAGCTCTGTCAACAGGCGCTGCTCATCTTCCGCCAGTACGCCGAGCTTCCGGAGCGCTCGCTCAATGTGCGTTTCTGAATTGCGATCTCTTGCTCAGTGCGACCAACATACGAGAATTAGTCCGCAAAAACAGTCGCAGCAAGGTAGTGGTACACAAGCGACAAAGTTAAAGCATGGCCGAATAAATAAGCCAGTTCTGGGCTTCTCAATCAAGGCGAGATAGTCGCAGACCAGGAGTTGTCTTTTTCAAAAATGCCAAGATATTTGCCAATCAAGTGTGCAATGGACAACGAACAAATAGAATAGCACGAACAAAAAACATTGACACAATTAAAAGCACGATCAGTTTGATACACAATTGACTTTCCTTGCATCCTTAAAAAGCTTCCATATTTAATCGGCCATGGCATACGTTTGCGAAATCGCTTTTAGCGCGGCAATCGCTTGTGTTGTTTCGTGGAACGATCTTGGAACGGAAAACACCGGTTCGAATGAATGAATGCCATTCGCGGTTGCGAAACCTTTCTAATGATGCGTCATCTCTTCCCAAAGTATTGAACAACCTGTTCATTCAGATCGAGTTTGCTGAGCGTTTTTTTTTTGCCGGTTTCAGTTGTCCACATTCAGTGCGTTGCGGTCAGAGCTGTCTGGCATCGTCGCGTACAACATCTCAGGGCTGCTGTCTGATGCAGTGCAGCAGTTCGCGCAGCTTCAGACGCGCATCGACACCGCCGTGCATCGCAACAGAAGGGGTTGCTTTGGTGGCGCATGTGCTGGTTTAGCAGATGTTCATAATTGCACTTTTTTGTTTTAAGAAATCGTTGCCGCACTTTCCGAGATTGGTGCAGAGCTGCAGCGTGAGGCGGTCGACATCAAAAACCAATTGCAGGCGGTCTGTTGCTGTTTTTTCTTTGTCTTGATGCAAAATTCGTTCAATTGTTTCAATTCCGGCTTGATTTTAGACTTCTTTTTATATTCTTTTTTTATTCCAGGTTGATCTGTCGATTGTGGATAACGAGATTCGAAACAACACGCCGCGTTATCGAAAATACGAAGAGTATCGGTTAGTGAGCGATTGAATTCAAGTTGTTTGGGCGTGAAAATAGACGGACACTGGTCGACTGCTGAGCCAGAAGATGAAATGCTTCAGGTGGATCGCGGGTTTCGTTTTGATGGCACCAGTGAGCCTAATGGTGCTCTGTTTGGGCCTTGGTTTGTTCTACGGCTGCTGCGGGCGACGACCAAGCTACTACGAAGACGACTGCTGTGTTAAGAGCACTGGCGCCAAGCTCTTCTGCGGGTTAGTGTTCTCCTTTGCACGAGATTCAAGTTGAATGCGCTGATTGGCTGAATCTAATTAGTTGGAATTATGCTTTACCGCTACGCGGAGCACACTGCTGCAAAGCTGCGCAATGCACGCCAGCCTCATGCACCGCACCATGTACCACCGAGCACATCGTTGCACGTGGTATTGTGCTGTGCAATGTCTGCCAGCGTATGAGCGTGTTCGTTGCAGCGCGCTCACATTTGGCATTCTGTTCCTGTGGCTGTTCACGGTGGTCACGGTCGCGTTGTTCTTTGTTGGCGGCAACGCGCACTGGCTGGCCTGCGACCCCATGATGCGCCCGCTCAGTCGACCCGATATGATTGGCGTTCGTTTACGGTTTTTTCTGTGAAATGATTTTTTGTGTTCAATTTCTGACTTTGTGCATTCGTCACTGGTCCTTTTATTTTGGCCCCGAGACTCAATGCGCGCATGGACAGGTAAACAGTTTCATGCATGACGTGGGAATTCAAAATTGGCAAAGTGATCCGAGTCCCCTAAATAGGGTCGAGTCACTAAACCAATTTTGAGTTGCCCCATAAAAATTGAACTAGTAGTTTTTCCAGGTCTGCAAACGCATTAAGTCGCAGAACCTAACAAAAAATTGCTAGTTGTTCTGTGAGTTTCAGTGTTCACGCGGTTTCCTAATAGCTCTTTTCAGCTGACTGAGCGCTACCTGAACCGACGCGAGATACGAGAGCTGCTTCCTGAGAAAGCGTCTGACGTGATCGCGGAGCAGGCAAATCTGACCGCTTGGATCGAGTATGATTTAGTTGACATTATCATTTGTTGACGCATGTTGACCATTTCGTTTGAACTTTCAAAAAACGAAGTCATACTCGAAACTTATATGGATGGCTGATACTGTTCTAATGTAAAATAGTGTTTATTTTCCTATTTTCAGAGGCTGCAATAACAATGCAACGTTTTTCACCATGCTCGGGATGGATCGCTACTACAATCTGCAGAACATACGCGCAGAACATCAACGGGTGCGATTATGATTTCATGATTTGAAATATTGTGGATTTATTCAAACGTGTCCGGACTAAAATGACGTCATTTGCTTTAAAAACGCCCGTTTGTCAAAGTACAGGCACTAAAATGTCAGTTTGATGTGACTGATTCGACATTCACCATTTGTTTACGGGAAGAAATCGGCTAAACGGAAAGTCAGGTTTGCTGTGAACGACAAGCGCATGCTTTGTGGCACATGACGTCATTTCAGTGGGACACGTTTGAAAAAATTTTTGAAAAAATTAGGTCATACTTAATTTTTGAAAAACGTTTGAGAAAAACAAACTTAGCATTTATAATGTAATTCTTATCAGTTTATCTGAACTTTGGCGCTGCCTGTCTTGCTGCAGGCCTATGACGAACTCGATCGTTACCTCGATGATCTAGACCAAGTGACCATTGAGCAGCAGTTGTCGGCGTTTCTGTCGAGTGACGTCGAGGCAAAGCTGCGTCTGCTGGCCGAGCACAACATGTCAACCGTGCCTGAAACTCTCATTCAACAGGTACTCTGATCTTTTCTGTAGAGTTTGGCTGCGTCTGATCAACAGTTTCAAAACAGTATAGTCTCGTCGAACGTCAGATCATGTGGCTCTCTGATTTATTTGGCTTATAACTTTTTTACGCGCTCACTCTTGGCTTACTCTCTGAGCAATCGCTGTCGTCGATATCCTGATGACCAGTTGTTGAGTGCAAACTGCAAAGTCGCCTTGTGCTGCATGCATTTGCAAGCAGCAATGTTAAACGTTGCATTTGGTGCAGCTGCGCACGCACGCCGACGAGCTCGATCTGATGCGCGTGATGCGTCCGTGGGAGCGTCAGCTGCGTCGCAACAACGCGTCACTGCCGGCAGACCTGCGCAGCGAGTTCACAAATTTGTTGCAAGGCATCGTTGAATTGGAGGCGACGCAGGCCGCTCCATTGCGAGGCACGCTGCAGACGCTCGCTGATCGACTGCACGACGCCAGACTGCAGCTGCCGAGCTTGACGGCTGACGTGCCGGAGTTGTTGGATGTTGGTGCCGGATGTTGTTGTTGCACTAAGTTAGCCGTGTTGGTCGAGGTTGCGCGCTCGGACGCTGCTGCATTGTTGCAGCCGACTCTGCTTGCTAATGCTGTCATACGGCGATGCTTGTGTGTCGTCATTTGGCTCAGCTTGCAGAATGTCCTTGCGACACAACATGCTTCGTTGGAGGCCATATCACAGACAGGCACGTATCACACGGCAGGTGCTGACGCACGCGCAACAGCAGCTGCGCGCGAACATCACCGACGAGCTGCGTGCCGTGGCGGAGCGTGTCGCCGCACAACTCGGCGCCTACGTGACGCAGTACGTCGTGCACGTGAACGCCACGGTCGCGCAGCAAGTGAGCGCCTGTGCGCCCGTGCGCCGCATCGCTGCCGCCGCCGTCAACGCCGTCTGCACGGACACCGTGTACCCGTTCGTTAGTGCACTGCGCCGATCACTCGCTTTCGTTCACTGATGTTTTTACGCTTTTTACATTCGTTGAGCACGGCTGTGCAGAGTGAATCGTTGAACTCGAGAACATTCATTCGTGCGACCATGTGCTGTAATGTAAATGTGGCGGTAGCTGGCACACGATGGCGAATCGGTTGCCGCCTCAAGCACCACAACACACCATGCGGTCGCACGGGCGTGCTCGACACAAAGCTACAGCAACAGTGACTGTTTTGTTTGTCCAGAACGGCTATTGGGCGAGTTGTGCGCTGTGCGTTCTGTTGGCGATCCCTGCGCTGATGCTGGCAACGTCACTCAGAGATCTCTATTGCAACACTGAGCCGTACACCGGCATTGACTAGTACGTTACGTGATTTATTGATTGCTGCTCACGTCAAGCCGTAGAAGCGAATGCAATGTGTGAATTAGTGGCAAACTAAGACAATTGGCACTGGTAATGCTTGTTTTGTGTCGCAGTAGCACGCACGACAGCGCAGCAGCGTCACCGCGCAATCGACGCCTGAGCGCGTTCATGTCCGACACGTACGATCACACGTATCGCAGGTTGAACGGCACAACGCCCAAGCGGCCACACGATTACAAGTGAGCAACGGGCGGAGTGCTACTTGGTGTCATTAGAAAGGTGTCACTTTGCTTGTTCAGTGCAACAGACCGACTAAACGTCGTTTACAACTGTAATAGCTAGTAATGACGCAGGTTAGCATTTGCGGACGAGTGTGTCCACTTTCAGCAACTACGCGCAGTACCGCCACGGCAGCGGCCAGTCAGGTGCCTCTGGGACGCACGTGGTCGGCAGCAGCACTGCGTTCGACGACCTCAGCTGCCCGCCGCCCCCTTATTCTAGTCAGTATTACAGGCGGTAGCCGCCGCTACGCTCCATAGAAGCTGCCAGTCAGACTGTGACTGACAGACTCCGCTGAACACACGTCAGCTGTACATGCCCTGTAAATACACACAGAAAACACCACTTTCTATGTGCTCATATCCAAGTTTCATTTTCGGTGCGTTTTTTCGTTGTTTTCAAATTGTGTTGACTGTGTTTTGTTGTGTACTTTCTTTGTGAGCCAGAAGCGTGTGAACTGAGATTTTTGGAACCTTGATTCAAACAATTTTTAATATATGAACTTGTTCATGTTGTTGGATTTAACAAAACTTCATACAAAAATTCCGATTTGCATATTACGTTGTTTAATTTTGAACCAACCTTGTTCGGGTACGTTATTGTAGAGGTGAAAATCTTGTGAGGAATGACTATTATAACGGCTATTGTCAATTTGATTTTGAAATTAAAAGATGAATGTTTTCTATCTTGCACAACAGATAACGTTATGTACAAAATTGAAAAGGCTGTCTCATTACTCAACTAACGCCTGGTTGGCACTACTTATTGGCATTGATATATTATGTAGTAGTAGAGTATTTCAGTGCTTTCATACCGGATCGTCACAAAAATGGTACTCATCTCCTATTGTTTGCTAGAAAGGCTGATTTCTCTGTAAAAAGTTGTTTGTTACTGTGTCATGCATGGCAACTAAATTATGGATTGATCTGTCAAACTGTCAGCTGTTTCACGCCGAGAATTTACTTTTTTTAAGTTGTGCACAAATTTACTTTGAGTATCGAACCGAATTGATCAAGTGCGAGTATGAAAAGGGTAAAGATTGAGAATGAGATACGAATAAAAGCAAATTATTGTCAATTTTAATTCGGCGAAACAGAAAAAAATAATCACGATTGCACTCAGGACAAAACGTTGTGCCGTGTCACAGCAAAAGCTGGTTTTATGCCATGATTGTGGTGCGCTGTCCTTTTGTTCGGTGCGTTCGGCTGGTTTGCAAAAAGCTGACCATACTTAAAGTTTTTTTACAAAACACAGAGGGATTGCAAAACTGCTTAGAAATCTGAAACTTGAAAAACAACACCAGGGCAGAATGAAATGGAACAGTGAAATGCTCGCCTTTTGTTTCAGGAAGTGATGACAGATTGTTCGGTCATAAAATGCGCAAAATGGAATTGAAATCGAAATCTGTTTGCTCGTCTCGTCGCGACAGCATAGACAACAGCGCGGTGTGCATCATCGACCAGAACTTTTTATTCACCACATGGAAAATAAACAAACATTGTGTACGATAAAAAAACCGATTGATAACAACGCGTAAATTTGCTGGTTAACAGCATCACTTGCGCAAAAAAACAACCGGAAACTTGTTTGACGAACAACTTTCAAACGAAGAATATGAAGATCGCAAGGAATTTCCGGTCGACTGACATGAGCTGCTTGCTGCGGGTGCAACTGCAGAACAATGCAGGATGCTTGCTGGGTCGCCGAGTGCACCGAGCACCGAGAGCAATCGCTGTTGGCGACGTGGATCTGCGTTCGGACACGGTGACACAGCCGTCCGCGGCACAACGGCACGCGATGGCGAACGCGCCAGTGGGCGACGACGTGTTCGCTGAGGACCCCACCGTGCACCGTTCGTCGCACACTGCTTCCCATGGCCATACTGATGCTGATGTGTGCGTATACGGCACGCCACGTCACGTCGCGTGTTGATTGCACATTACCGTCCTTGCAAACATGTCTCTGACGTATACGTCAGCATACGTCAGTATAAACTGGCCTTTGGCGTTGTCGGCCCTTCTGCAATGCGTTGTTTTGCACTTGTAGAACTGGAGCAGCGATGTGCGCAGCTGTTCGGCACCGAGGCGTCGCTGTTTGTCGCATCCGGATGCATGGGCAATCTGATCTCTGGTAAGTTTTCGGTGCATGTCGTCAGCAACGATGGTCAATAAAATGAACAAATGACAATCTAATCTGAACAGGAATGGTGCACTGCAGTCGCAGACGAGATTGTGAGATGATCGTTGGCAACTGGCAGCACATCTACAAGTTTGAGCAGGGCGCCTGGGCGCGTGTACGTGGCGAATTCAACAAATTGAGAAACCAATTTAAAATAAAAATGCAAAAACAAAACTGAGAAATTCGAAGTTTAGTTTGCTGGCATCCACAGTTGCACGCTGCAGAACCTACCCGACGGTACGATTGCCTTGGACAAACTCCGCTCTGCGATTCGTGACCCGTCCGATTTTCACTATCCGAAAACGGAGTTGATCTGTCTCGAAAACACGCATAATTATTGTGGAGGTGCAGTGTTGCCGATTGACTACATGCAACATGTTTGTTTTGTTTTATTAGTTCTGATTTGAGAGAAATCAACTTCAGTATTGATTGGCTTTGTTTGTTTGCAAATTGGATAATGCACGCACGTGTAAAAATTGTCAGTTTTCAATTTCAACTAAGGTGCGTGCGCTAGCAGACAAGCACGACGTGAAGGTGCACCTCGATGGGGCGAGACTGATGAACGCTGCCGTCGCCACTGGCTGCACGATGGCAGACTACGTTCGATCCGCTCACTCTGTATCGTTCTGCTTATCAAAGGTAAAGTATGTTTGGTTGAAGCTGCCACTTTATTGCAGACAAAGTATGCGACAGTTTGCAATCAGTGTAAGAAAAACGAATGGTTCGTTGAAATCAAACATCTCATTTTTGGCTAAAAGCTCTTTATTCTTCCCATTATTCCTTCTTTCGCATGCTCTATATTCTGCCTAAAAAAGTGACAGCTTCGAGCAGACAAGCTGCGCATGTAACGTTTCCATTGTGCGTTGTTCAGTGTTTCCACTGTTTTGTGCAAATAGAAACGTTTATTGCTTGAATTCTAAAAATTCAGATAAATCCGTCCATTACACTGAAAACCATTTTCAAACACTTTTCCACCTTTTTTGTGGGGTTTCAACCAGTAATAGCCAAACGAAAGCATTGATCGCTTCATCACGTTTGGCTACCACCTGCTACAGTCTAACTCAATAACATATCCAACTAGTTGATTGGTTGGTGGTCACGTGATGCATGGGGTTTATTGAAACCAAACTCCGCCTCCAAAGCAATCCATGCACAGAATGCACGCAGCAACCAATCAGCTAGTTGGATAT
>JASANC010005565.1:0-37096 GCA_030248135.1 Theristus sp. LFF4_11 | reverse complement strand
TTTAATTCATCGAAAAAAAGATTATTGTACAAACATTTTGTTTGTCATATTTCGTTGGTGTCAGTGATTGTTAGTGACGATCACAAAGACTGGAGCAAACCCGGCTAACGTACTGACGAGCCAGCGGTCACCGCGGTATGCGTCTACCTGGCGAAACCGCAAACAGTGACCTTCATGTATGACATACGCGGTCGACGCAGCGCAGAGTGTTTCTGGCATTTGACAGCACACGCGCCTGAGTGCATTCGGTTGATCGTGTCGTATGAATGCTGAGATCGCGACAGCAGCGCACCGCCACAGTTGCCATTCATTTCCAATAGTCTGCCGATCAGCGCATGCAGCGTGCTGTGCGTTTGTGGGTGGCACTGCCACGCAACGCAGCACGTTCTCAAAGAGGCACCAGTGCACGAGCATTGTTGTTTGCAGCTACTTGCCGTCGGTTGGCCAACAGACGCAGCCGGATGAGTTGATGCACTTTGGCTGATGGCGGGGCGTTGCGCACAGCGAACGGACACAACTGGGCGACGACCTACGTCACCGCAGGCAACAAGGCCCCAAGTGCCCATGGGCACTGTTCATTATCAAAAGGTGACACTCGCAGTGCTTCGAAAACTGCAGTCCGACTTTCAGTCATTTCTCGTTTCCAATGAATGGCATGTGATGATTACGAATCGGCGGTGGTAATATGGTGTCACGGCTACGAACCAGATAGTAGATAGCAACTCACTGATTGGTTGCTTTTATTGGACCTCACTGATTGGTGCTGCCCGTTGCATTCAGCGAATCAGCGTGCGCAATTCAAACGTGTGGGGAAGTGTGTGCATAACATGTCAAAGTTTTTATTTTTATTTTATATTTAATTTTGGTCACGAGACTCAATGCGAGCACTGATGGTGAACAACTTCAGGTATGATGCGAGAATTCAAAATTTGCAAAAGTGATCCGAGTCCATTAAAATGTCCATGTCACTCATGCTATCTTGAATTGCCACATAAAGATTCAGAAACCTGTTTCCTTTCGACGGCTGCAAACGCATTGAGTCTCGGAACGAAGAGAAATAATAACACAGTCTGACTCTACACATATGCACCTAGAGCTGATTGGTTGGTGTGGTGATCACGTGCATGCATGCATTGTCGTGTGGGGGGCGGGGCGGAGTTTGGTGTGCAGCGCACACTGCACGCATGCACGTGATCACCAGCCAATCAGCTGGTTGTGCATGTCTCAGCGTTCGACTGTAGACCTGGCTCGCAAAGTGTGCGTGCGTTTTCAGCTGGAGCCCCGCGTGCGTCACACGGCGGCGGACGGCAGCGCCGGCGAGGACAACGCCTCTGCGGCCGTGTCGTTCGCCCGTATCGCGACGGCGCACGACGGCGGCGACGGCGGCTCCACGATGAACCTGTACGTCGACGAAGACCGCTCGATACACAGCGCGCTGGCGGCGCTGCCGAGCACGCCACTGAACGACCGCTACATGCAGGCGGTGCAGGAGGCGATGCGCGACGTGCTCGTGCCGCAGACGCATCACAACGCCACGCGCAACAGTGCCGCATCGTCGTCGCACGACTACGACGCCTATGCGGGGCTGCAGACATGCGACACTGCAGACCGTGAACGGACACCGGTGGCCGTGCAGCCGCAGCGGACAGCCGTCGGGCAGGACGCACACGACGCGACCGGCGAAGCGGCCAGGAGCTCGTCATCAGCGCACCAACAGCGACAACCGTCCACTAGTCGAGTCTACGCGCAGCATCCGGCGCAACGTTCCGGCGCAGAGGAGCACGGCGGCGCGCCGACGGTGGCGCCACGGCCGCTCGGCTTCACCGAGGCGATGCAGATGCACGAGCACTTGCTCGGTGGACAGTGCTCCGCAGTGCGGGCACAGACGGCGCCCGGACACGGCGTGCAACTGAACGAGGTGCACACCACCGAGATCACGCTATGACTCGATGCCGTGCGCTGTTAGCGTAGTTTTGGTTCTGCGACTCGCAATGTGCGAGCTGTTTCATGCGGGACGCCGGAGTTTTGTAAAATTAATGAAGTGACCCGTGTCCCTGAGGTACCGTTGCGTCACTGGGACGATTTTGCGTTGCTATATCGCGCATGAAACTGCCTGAAATTTTCTGTCCACGTCTGTGCGGACGGACTGAGTTGCAGAACTAAAAGAAAAGACAATACATTTTGCAACTTGTGCGTAAAGCATACGTATCGCTGCACACAATCAACACAAAATGCTATTAGCTAATTGCACCTGCAACGTCGTTAGACCTGTGCGTCTTAAAAAAGGAAATATTTTTCAATTTTGAACCCCGCACGGTACTTTAGTGCTTTTGTTTTTTGCATATTTGACTTTTGACTGCATGTGTAAATTTCAAGCAGAATTTACAGAAAGTGCCTGGCGAATGTGAATGCAAAATTTACAGCAAAATGTGAATGTGCTAATTGCAAAGTATATGATGGGTCACATGATCAGAACATCAGAACCGGCACAACAAGCCTACAATTGTGCAGTTCAGTTCAACCAGGCACAAATTCACCGGATGTTACAAACAAGTTCATTTTGATCCAACTCTAACCTCAAAATGTCCCAAAGTGAGAAATCCAAGTTTTTCCACAAAGCTCATTATGTCACCGATTTTGCCATAGTCTATTTCTCATTGTCTGTATGATGTCAATTAGCGTTTGGTTTAGGTTTCTTTGAAAAGCCTTTCACTGTTTTTTGTGTAAAATGATTGGGTGAAGCTTTGAAGCACCCAATCGACACGATCAACAGGTGGAAAGTGTGCTTTGGAATTCATCATTTTGATTCTTCAGTCTTGCTCTATTTATTTCGTGGAAAATATCACCTTTGAAAATGCTTTATAATGTTCTTTCCATCTCATTACGTTGCTATGCTAGTTGTTATATCGAGTTTTCAATTATATCTGTTTGTTACCTTTGATATTTTCTTTTGTGAAAACTCTTTTCCAATTTACGCATGCGTGTGTATGTGTGTGTGCTTCTTTGATGTCATTTAGTGTTTCGTATTGTTGTTACGGTCGAATTTGAGCTGATGAATAAAGAAACACACTCAATTCGTTGGTTCGGCTTTGGTACTCTCAGTTCGCAGTAATTATGTTCTTTTTTATTTTTTTATCAATGTTTATCTGACAATTTTTCTGCCAATAACTTTTGGAAAATTGTCACGGGCTCTCGTTCAACGGCAGTTCCCTCAACTCGCTCCAAGCAAAGCTGTGCCAATTGCTGCAAATGAATCAATGCGTCACAAGCAAATACTCGCCTGTGTATTGACTGTATCACGCTGGTTCAGCCAGTTGGCGGTTGGTTGGGTTCGTGAAAATTGTCAGCCACCAAATTTACTTGAGAAACTGCTCCGGTAAGAATTTCCATACTTCATTGAATGCAACATGTTTTCAAGAGCACAATTCCACAGCGAACCTGAAAGCGCGGGTTTTGCATTTGAACGCGCAACTGTTGCCCAGGGTTGTCAGACTGGTCGATCAACAGCAGCGACGCACGCAGCGCTGGATCGAGCAGCAACGTGCGCATTTCGTCGGAGTCCGCTGGAAACGATGCCAGAATTCAGTGCGACAGAATCAGCCCCGTAGCCTGGTGGTAGCGCGTCACTGTTGTCTGTGCGTTCGGGGAATCGGATCCCGCAGAGGGGTGTACAGGCACTTAATGACAGAGAAAACTCGATGGGCGCCCTACTTGACGACGTTCTGCACGCTTTTCTGGGTTAGGCCCTGACTAAAAATATCGCCTGAAACTTCGTTCGTTCGTCGTTCATCAGTCTGCACGCTGATTGGTTCACTGGTGGAACCCAACCAATGCACCCGATACAATAAGAAAAGTCTAGAAACAGAAAGGACACGTCCCGAACCGAGCGATGCCAACTGTGTTTCGCTCAGCAGATCTGTCTCGTCGCCCTCTGCTTTCCCCGTGCCACACACACTTTCACGGTCACTTTGGCTCATTGCTCGTTGCTGCTGCACACACGTTGATGTGCTGTGATGTTGGTAGCACGCCACTGAACAACTGAAAATGGAATGCAACGCTGCAAAACAGCCAGTGACAAAACAATGCAACGAATCATGATGGACTAACAAGTGCAGCCGGTAGCATCCAACAGTATCTTTTGTGTGGTGTTAGTCGCGCCAAAACGTGCAAAAATGAAATAAAATACATGTGTTTGTTTAGTTCTGCGACTCAATACCGTTTGCAGAAAAAGAAATCGGTGTGATACTTCATGCGGCAATTAAAACAGCCACTCAAGCGTATCTCAGCGACACAGGCCACTTCACTAAATTTGAATTCCCGCGTGAAGCAAAAAACTGCGTTCATCTCTATGAGTCGCATATTTTGAGTCGCAGAACCAAAAGATAATACCACCGTCTTACTATTTGGTCGATCGACACTTTGGACAGCAATACTTGCTCGGTGCTTCGCCACAAACGTCGCATTTTACTGCGGTCATTTTCAGCGGTTCACGCACCTCTGAAACGTTACATTGCCAACACGTCCAAAACTGACACAATTCTAGAAATCCAGTTTTTTTGGGTATAGTGTTACTTTGCAACACATAATATCGAATTTGCAACAATTTATCACATCATTCAAGTGAACTGAGTGTTTTTTTAAAGGTTTATGCAGCAGTTTTTTTTGGCAAGAACAATGAGAATCCAGAATATCAAGCACATGCACAATGGAAGAGCAAAATAGCGGAGTCACCGAAATAAAATTCAAATGACGGAAAATGAACACACCAGGCCTCTAAAGCGAGTCAGATCTGAAAGCATTGAGACGGACGCATCGGCTTGATTCGCCTCATCATCAGCAGCTGTCTAGTCCTAGCTTACTGTTCATAACCGTGTGTTCATAAGCTTACTGTTCATGTGGTGCAGTGCTTGCCTAACATCATGCACCTTCTTTTTCCAAAAGCACAGTGTCGCACAGGACTTTTGTTCCTAACCTCCTAATGCAACTCAACCCTCAAACAAGCCCGAGACGAATCAACCTTCTGGCACACGTTTCACAAGTTCACTCATAGACGATGGTCCATTTCGCTGGCTGCTCACAATCTTCAACGTGATCAGGGCACAGTCTGTTGAACGTGGTCTCCGGATCGAAGCCCAGGATTTCACGGTCGTCCTGTATTCGGTAGGACAACGTGGACACGTGCGTGCCGACGAAATGGCTGCAATCAGTGACAGACACAAGCGCTCTGATGAAATCAACCGCTTGCAATGCGTCAGCGTACGAGCGCCCTGGGCGAGGCCATTAAAGGTCCCACCGGCTGACCCCAAATTGATGCAGTTTCGGGGGGACCCCACCATTGAGACAGCGAAACTGGAACGCTACATGGATGACAACATCATCGTGTGCGGCAACAACAACAACAAACAGCTGCAAACAAACACACAAAGCACATTTTCTTATTGTTGGGCGAATGCCATTGAAACCATTGGCAGACGGAATGCAATCAATATACAGGGTGCTCCAGAAGTAGTGTAGTGTGACAACCTGGTTATAACAACAACAACAACAACAACAACAACAGCAACAGGCAGTCAGCTGATTGGTTGTTGGCTGACCACGTGATGCACGCTTTCTGTGCAGGCACTTTGCGTGCGCGCACAGTTTGGCAGTTGACTGATGCAGTGTTGCCAACGACATTGCGAGTGCACTTCATTCAATGTCGCATACCGTGCGTGTGCAGCAATCCATTGGTCGATGATCGACACGCCCCCATCCTTGAACTCATCCAGCTCATCAAACGAAGGCTCATACTGATGCACCGTGATCGCTGAGCCAAGCGCAGACTTCAGTTCGTTCACTTCTGCAATAATGGATATGTAAATGGAAAGGTCACTTGTCTCGTTGCTTATTATAAAACGCACAGAGCGATCAAAAATGCTTGTGGCGACGCACATGCTCTAAAGACAGTTTAACGACAGTGTTTTACTGGTGGACTTAAAACGGCGAGTGGTGGACTGCTTGGCGGAACCACAAAAAAAGGCCGCGGTGACGCTGCGCTTGTCAGTTCAACAGTTTACCAAGAGAGCTCGGCTAATGTAACCACTTAAGCGCCATTCATGGAGGTTGAAGCGCGGTGACGCGCGTCACTTCGCTACACATTCACGAAAAAAATTCACATTCGCAAAAAACAGCGTGCTTCAGTTTTGGAACATACGCACGTTCATGTTAGCGCACACGTGCATGAATGGGACTTTAACCCTCTTCCTCTAACCAACCCGACTTTGGCGCGTCCGTCGCAAGAAACAGTTGTGTCAATTGCAGTCTCTCCAGCAACTTTGCCAGTTGCTGCGCAGTGCCCTTCACCGACGGCAGCTCATCTGCATGGGCACGCACAAAGTCTTTGCGTCTCCAATGAACGGACACATACGGACCACCTTTGGCGGTGCCGTGCGCTGGCTGCAAAACCGTCACGGTGCAATGCGGCACTCACAGCCGGTCAATGATCATAGTCGAACTCGTAAATTATAGGCAATCAGCTGATTGGCTGGTGATCACGTGTGATGCATGCATTATGTGCAGGACAGACTCCGCCCCCACAGCAATTCGCCTGCACAGAAAGCATGCATGCATGCACGTGATCACCAACCAATCAGCTGGCTGCCTGTAATTTCCGAGTTGCTGCGACTGCCTAGTGCCACGAGCACTGCAAGCCACTGGCTGACCGTCATCTTGCGCCAGTCGTATTCGATGAGCGTCTGATCCAGGTCATCCGTGGAGTTGAGGTGCGTTGCTCTGAACTTGTCTGCCACGTCAGTGAGCCGCTTTGCGTAGCGCATGCTGCGACGAGCCTGCGAGCACACAGAAACACCCGATGAACTTTATTGATTGGTGAAAGCTGATTGGTTGGTGCACAAGGGATGCATGCATTCTGTGCATAGAATCCGTAGAACCTGCATAGATCCCATGTGCACCAACAAATCAGCAGTTTGTAATGTGCAAATGGACTGCAGGTGTACGAAATGCCTAAAGCTACTGTCACACGCTGACAGGGAAATTGCGACCAAATAGATTCACGGCATATACCACCGTACTCCGATGGGGACTGTGCAGTCGAATTATATTTGGCACGTGTAAATTAGCTCAGCAAAGCACAGCTCTAGCTGTGCTGCAAATTCAATCAAATCCGCAAAATGAACATTGCAGAAACGGCGAAAACGAACATTCCAATAGTGTAGATCGCCAAAGTCGTCGTGCATAACTGTCTCAAAGCGATCGATCAGAATTGATTCACTGAAAATGAACAAAAAAAACAGAATGATTGAAAATCGTTCATGGAGTCAATGTGGCCCAAGCACTGTGTTCGGTGGTGATGTGTTTAAGGGTCTGGCTCTGGCATTACTGAACGACAGCGACACACAGTCGAACTTCAAATTATAGGCGATCAGCTGATTAGTTGGTGATCACGATGCATGCTTTTTTCATTCACTCATTCATTTTATTTCGCAAGAATGCGGGATGCTCCGCTAAAACTGTCAAGACAACAGACAGAGAGATACGGAGACCCATACTTTTTTTGCCGCATGATACAGCATGCTTTCATTGCAGAGCCGACTCCGCCCCTACAGCGCAATGCATGCACAGCAAAGCGTGCATGCACGTGATCACCAGCCAATCAGCTGATTGCCTATAACTGTACGAGTGCGACACCAGCGCCACCACAACGGTCACGGTGTCTGTGCGCACACACCGGTCATGCGCAGTGCCACTCACAGGGCGGTGTTGTTGTCGTGCAGCACGATCGGCAGCAGCGTGCTCGCGTGGCCCTGCACGGACACACAGCGGAATGCGTTCGCCCACATTTCGTCGCTGTAGCCCCAGAACCATCCGTACCATTTCTTCTCCTCCACCGGATCCGTTTGGAAATAGTAACTGCAATAGTGAACAGCTGGCGGTGTATCTCATTTAGAATTCAAATAGCCCACTGTGATTGGCTGCACTACGCCACGATCGGACGGCCAATCCACCAATGGCGGATGCAGTGCAAGTCCGAGAGGCCACAAATCTTGAGAGTGCCCACAAAACATCTCGTTTCGCTTTTCACTTCCATTCACGTTCATTTCGAACAACCACTATTCTTTGCTCATCACGACGGTTAGTAGACGTGATTAAGATCGTGTTGAGACCAACCAAACAAGGTTTTTGTTCTGTATTTTTTTGACAGTGTGCATCATGTTTTGATGTACGCACACGCCCACGGACCACTGAGCCAATTGATTGGCCATTCGAGCACGCAGCAGCCAATCAGCGTGCCACATTTGAATGAGTGCGCGTGTGCCCTGCAACCAACCGATCGCCCTCGATGCACGGACGTATATGCCATTTCTCCTCCCACTTTCCATTGTCCCAGCCCTCTGCATAATGTTGCAAATAGTAAATCGTGTCGATCGATTTTGAACCGGTCTCTGAAATCAGTTATAGAAAGAGTTTTATTCCGTCACTCAGTCTGCTTTGTTCGGTGAAAAACGTCTGGCAAAAATCGACAAGCGACATTCAAACAGAAATTTGTTTGACTGCACTCATGACAAAATAACGCCAAAATGCTCCTATCATGAAATGTATACGTTTCTGAACGCACGTTTTTTAACTTGTCTCTCCTCTTCCTCTGCGTTACAGTTTACCTTTGAAATAATCTTCCAACTCAACGACTGGCACAAATCGATTCAAACTGCCAACATCGAAAAACATTGACCATTTCAGTTTGCTCTGTGGGCCGATGCGCACACTTTGCCAGTGGTAGAGGCCACCCCACGGTGGCAACACGAGCACAAAGTTGTGGCCTGAAGCATAAAGTTTTGGCATAAAGTACAAAGATGTGGCTTTTAAATGCACAAAGCCTAAGTCACGAATCAGTTGCCTAAAACACAAAATTACAGCCCGAAATCAAAAGCATTCAAATTTTGCATTCAAGCATCTGAATGGCAATTTGCTGTACCGAACTGGTGTGCGCCTGATTTAAGAACAGACAATCAAAGAATTTGAACATATTTTTAGTTTGAACATCTGAGCAACACAAATTACGGCGAAAAGTTCCGACTAGAGTCCAGTTTATTGAAAAAGTGATCAATTGATAGCCTGAGCTATTTGATGGGCTGCATCGATTTGGATGCATGCACTGCGTGGACTAGTGTGTTGCAGGACCACTCAACACGGCAATATTGTTGGAAATGTAATGTAACTGAAATGAAGCCCACAGCTTGCAGCGCACCTTTCTCTCTTAACAGCCGCACCAAGTTTGCCGCCCGCATGTGCACATCGCGCCGCAGATTGAAGCCTTCGCCTGGGTTCACACCGTATAGCAAATACCTGGCAAATGGCATGAACGTGAACGAAAATGGTTACCTTGGGTGATGTGACAGCAATGTACACGGGCAGCACACTGATTGGCTGTCGTCGTATTGCGGAAGCCATGAAAACGAGACTATTGAAACGGTCTTGTCAGTTTTTACTTGTTAGATCCACCACTGGTAGACCACGGAAGTTAAGATTCCGGACTGAACACAAAGTAACATCGACTCAATTGCCTGCGTTCTTGAGCCATCGAGAACTGCGCAGTGTCCACTTTGGAGACGGTACCCGTACGATCTGCCGTGCTGAGCGACGCACACAGCGTCAGCAACAACTGCAACACCAGCGCAACACGGTGAAGCACACCAGCACTGTTGCCCCCGAGGGTTGCACGCAGGCGCACACAGCCACATGGCACATAGCGCCAGTGTTCCATATTAGCAGTCGTCAAGAAAGAATGTCTGTTGAAAGACTGAAACAATTAATTAAACAAATCGTTGTAAGTGGGGAAGTAACAAAACTCTTGATAGCACAATTAAGGTTTTCTCAATCTATGTTATCACTGCTGTGTGTCACTTGACAGATAATCAATCCAATCGTCTTTCTTTGACATGCGCTGCAAAACGCTGCTTCTGTATTCGGAAATGAAGAAGCCACTCAACTTGGGCAGTTCATTGTTTTATTGTCCACTACAGGGTGGAAAACGGAGACATGTTTTGGATTAGTGACCGTAAAAAACCGACTGGACAGAAAATAAAATAAAACTCTGTCTAGTGTCTGTGATGTTTGAGATAAACATTCAATTTTTAACACAAACGACAGCTAACTGACATAACAAACATTGAGGCAAGGCACAAAAACAACAGGCTTATAGCATAGCAACATCAATTGTGTCTTATTAAACGATCATAAAAATATTGAACATATAAAATACACAAACCGTCGAATCAGTGTGGAAACTCAGTGCAACATGGAAGCATGGTTGTCTGCAAAAAATGCGTTTTGGTGACAGCCCCACATGTGTGCTTGTTTGCAGACCAGACACACAGTGCACACACCACCAATACGGTGCATTGCTCTCTGACCAGGGGTCATGTGATGAAAACTGCCAAATATCTGATGATATCACGAGTGATGTCACAAAACGCAGCCATTCACACGCCCGATGCAGCGTAATGCTCCGGCGGGGGCACTGCGCCTCGCTGCTTGCTGCTTCTGACGGGCACGTGCCCGTGGGTGCTACTGGGCGATGCGGACTCGGACTGCAATTGAACGAAAGTGGCTGAGCACGGAGTGGCTCGACCGTCCTTCAACATGTATTTCCTCACAAAAACAAATTAGAACACCACCACGGCCGACTTGCTGCTGATTCTGAAAGACGATCACAACGCTGAAAGTGAGATCGTGTCGAGACCGGTTACGGTAAATACCGTACTCCGTGACAGGTTCGTCATGTCACTGTATTGGATGCAACAGTGTTCAATCTGGTTTGCATGATACTGCCCCACAGGCAACGTGTCTGCACAATTTTCAAACGTGCCCCTTCAGTGAGGCTGAGCGGACACAATGCAAATGTACACCCCCAAACCCAAAGGCATGCTCACGTGTGTCGTGTTCGTTGCGAGCAGCACGGCCGAGTCGACCGACGGCTGACGTGGCGAGCGGTGGCAGCGTTTGCGAATCGCATCCAGCAGGGGAGACGAGGGCGCCGTCGCGGGGGGCACCGGGGCACTGCTGGCAGACGGCACGACCGGCGACGCTGAGCCCGGGAAATGCACGCTCTCTGCAAATGGCAGACGCTGTCGTGGGTATGCTCGAAGGCACTTGGGGTCTGTTCATACTGACGTACGTCAAAGGGCACGTCTCCATGAACGATAGTCCACATGCAATAACACAAGACCTGACGTGACGTGACGTGCCGTACATTTAGACGTCTGTATGAACGGTGGTATGCTAATACACGGGACCTGACGTGCCGTATACGCATGCGTCTGCATGAACGGACCTTCACTAGCTCAATCGCTGCCAGATGAAGCCACGAAACAACAAAAACGGAAAAGTTCCAAACGTGCACTGAACGTTGCACCTTGAACAATCGAAGGACCAACGGGCCCCGAAGCGTTTCTACTCCTTGAGTATGAGATCGCAGCAAGGCCGAGCATCTTCAACCATCTGAAGAACACAAATGCGACATCACACCAATCGTTTTGTGACCCCAATAATCATGTTACCACTGCTGATGAAGGTTCATTGAATGCTACTGTGAGCAGCCAGTGTTGCCACATTCAAACACTTGAAATGACAAAGTAAAGTTTAAGTTTGACAAGTTTACGACAGTTCATGTTGCAAGACCTACGTCGGGTTGCTGAAAGCAAGCGCGCTAAAATGGCAGAACCAACCGGAGCATGTCGTCGCGCGACTGCAGTGCCAGCCAAAACACGTGCTGCTTGCTTTCGACGACTAGAATGCTGGAAACATGAGAATAGTTGAGTGAGAACAATGAAAATGAAAGTGTCACATTCAAAAACAAAAAACGGTAGCTTAATAAAAGTTGAAATGAAACAAAAACAGCAATTGATCTAACTGTTTCTTTGATGATTTCACGTGGTCGCCAGGCGAGACCACAAACGATGGTAGATACAAGGCACCCTCGGCTCGAAGGTCCTGGACGGAAAAAGAAACCGTTAATTGTGGAAGAACGATCTATAGTTCAAATTTTCCATTCCATAATTCTAGTTCTCATTCGCTTCAAGGAAAAACGCTACAAATAGTCACCCGTCCACCAACCCAACAGCAACACAACACGATCACACATAAATCCAGTTGCTCGTTTCAAAACAATCAAAGGCGAATGATCCTAAGTTCTGAGTCCCTAAATGCACAAAAACTTACCGCGCGGTCATTCACAAAAGAAGCACTATCGTATCACAACTCCGACAGTAAACAAACGAAGCAAACGAAAGCGGCGCTGTCAGTCTGCTCACCTTTGTGCTCTTGTAGACCACCAAGCAGTGATGGTCGGTGAGCACCAGCCAGCGCCGCTGCCAGCCGCTTGCGCTCTCCAGCAGTCGCATGGTCGCCCATCCGTCGAGCAGCACACAGCCAGCGAGCATTCGGCACGCGAACGTGCACAGCGCCGCGAGACTCTCCGGCAACGGCGCGCTCGTCGACATCGAGCCACGTGCGTACTGCACTGGGGCAGGCGAACGGCTGTCACCAGTGGGCGTGGCGTGTGCGTGGCTGGCTGCAGTGGCACGCGGCACTGTGCCACCCATGGGAGACCACTGCAAATGCACACGACACAGTGCAATGGAACAGACTGTGTGCAACTGGCAATGTGACACGCGCCGGCCGTTTGTGGACGGGGCAGCGGCAGCAGCAAACTGGCACCACCCTGCTGCGACTGCCTCAAATCAGCCATACCGCACGAACGACCACTGAAACTGCGCGGCAGCCGCAGACAAGGTCGTGGTACACCTCACAGTCGCACGGCTATGGTGCAGCTGCGAAACCGGGCCAGCAATAAAACGGTGTACTCAAGCACACGACGCGGCAAATTCAAAGTGACCCAAGCGACTCAGCCGTATCTCAGAGAAACACTGGTAACTTCACTAATTTTGAATTCTGGTGCATCAAGCACAAAACTGCTCACATCCCTATGCGCGCATTGAGTCGCAGAACCTAAATAAAGGACAATACATGCCGAGTGCACCTGTTGCTGTCGACGGACACTGTCCGCAGCGGTCAGTTTCACCAGCGATACGCCAGCTGGCGACTCGCTCAACGCCAGCTCGTCGCCCAGTTTCTTTTTGCGATTCTGTTTCGGCGTCGTCAGCAGCGCAGGCCAAAACGAGGAACGCCGCGGCGTCGACGGGTCACTGGAGCCTTTGCCGCGAGCGTCGCCCGGGGAGTCAAACGAGCCACCGGCACCGCCCCGTGACGCTGCAATGCGAGTCGCTCATTCGCAGACGGATACGATGTGCGCGCTTTGTGGGCGCTTACATTGTCTTCCGAAATCTCCAGTGCAGCAAAATGCAACAAGCGTGCAGCCGTGGTGAACGATGACATGCACCGTGTTCAGTCCGGGCGTCCCTGGCTGTCACCAATGATAATCAGTCAATCAGCACGCTGCATTGCAAGTTGAAACCGTCTGAATGTTGACAGGCAGCATGCCAGTGCGAGTCACTGCAAATCCGATTTGCGGCAATCAGCAGCACGGTACACCACAACGTCGCACGGGTGTGAATGACACAGCAGCACAAGAGCAACATGCGCACTCACTGGACGACTCCGTCGACATGCCTCTGATGAAAAACCACCGCAGTTTCCGGTGCGATCTCAAACTCAGTGGCAGCGAGCCGAACTCGCTCGCGTAGTCCGGGCGTTCAGTGTCCCGGGACGTGCTCCCAACCAGTGCCACATTGTCGCCGTTGCCGTCTCTGTGTTCGTGTTGTGTCGCACGACCACTGGCAGCACTGTCAGTGTCACTGTTCGCTGTGTCCTCTGTGCTGCCGAGTCTGATGATGTGGTGATGCCCAGTTGTTGATGTTGTCCGCTGTGTGCGTCTGTGCCGGTGCTCGGGCTGCTCCGCGTGCTCTTCACACGAATCACTGTCTCTCCTGAAACAAACACCACCTGATTATATACAACAAATTGCTTTCTGGGGAGGAGGAGTCTGCCAGCACACAATGCACGTATAACAGCGTACGTGCGTGCAACCAACCAATCAGGTAGTTGCATATAATTTACAAATGCGAGTCAACAAAAAGTGCTCTCAAGCAATACATGAAAAGCACACTTGCAGTCGACCGAACATAAAATTATCAATACATGAAGTTCGCTGTTTGCGGTTTCGCCAGATAGACGCATATCGCGGTGCCCCCTGGCTCGTCAGTGCGACGGACACCGGGCAGAACACCAAGTTTGAGTTTATCTAGATCAAGAGCCGCTTTTCGTGCGGCGGTGTTGGTGCACCCTGGCCCTGGAGCGGGACCGCAACTTGAGACACATGAGCTGCACTGCGAGCATGTGCCCGATTGTGCGAGACGTGCTCCAACAGATTCTGCCAGTGTTGTTCTTGCTGCACTGAACTGACCCCAGCAGGAGTATCTGCGAGCTGCCGCCGTCTCCATTCCGTGGCACCACCGTGCGTGCACTGTCGACCGATGCGGTCCATTCCAACTTCTCCTTCAACGGCGTCGCGTCGTCGTGGCCGTTTGCGTCCGCACGCACGCCCAGCTGCCGCAGCTCCTCTGGCAGCACCACCTCGATGTTGCACAGCTCGACCTGCGCTGGCGGCCATTGGCGCTCACGCACGTCGCGCGGCGCACGTGGCTCTGCGTTGCTCTGATCGCTCGCATCTGCTGCAATGAGGCTGCGTGAGCTGCTCCACCGCACATAGTGGTTTTTTGTTCCAAGTAAATCCGACCCAGTTTCAACTCAACGTTTCGCATCCCTCATTATTCTGTAAAAAAATCGACAGGTTTGAAGAAACATACTGCACAGACTTTGCACACAAATCTGTGGCGCTGTTGATTTTCAGCCCAGCGCTTCACTGGTTAATTAGTTGCGAGTCAATGCAGCCCCCCCCCCAAAGAAACTGAATGTAACGAGCTTGGTCACCTCTGACCGCGACCGCAGCGCGCGCAGTGTCCGCGGCAGCATCGTCCGCGGCGTCATTGTCCGTGTCGCTGCTGTCCGTGGCCACAGTGGCCGTGTGCTGCGGCAGCACCAGCTGATTGTTGATGAACGAAGCACGGAATCGAGCGGGCATTGGGCGCACCAGTTTCGCACGGCGCCCGACCACTTCGACCAGGGGCGCTCGTGCCGGCTGACGCTCAACGGCCGCCGCTGACAGACGGTGCGCTGCGATGACTGAACACGAATGTGAAAAACAACCACATACAAACGTGAAACGATGTACACGCAAAAATGGACAACCGCCAAAGAAACAGTGCGACCCAGACGCAACACACACCGACAATTGACATGTCACCAATCAGTTGACCCCTTTCAAAAGTACTTTCGAGTGGACGTGGACCATGTTTGAGTTGGGTCCTCTAATCAAGTGCTGCAACGTGTGCCCAGACAACCAAGCACCCGCATATGCACTATTGTGGATTTATTCAAACGTGTCCGGACTAACGTGACGTCATTTTATTTAAAAACGCCCGTTTGTCAAAGCACAGGCACTAAAATTTCAGTTTGGTGTGACTGATTCGACATTCACCATTTGTTTACGGGAAGAAATCAGCTAAACGGATAGTCTCGTTTGCTGTGAACGACAAGCGCATGTTTTGTGGCACATGACGTCATTTCAGTGGGATACGTTTAAAAAAATAGGCCATACTCACATCCATCCTTGGTGGTCTCAAACCAACAAGTCTGCGATCGTGGCGCGCCCGCATTCGTGGCCGTCAAATGACGCGACAAACGACGTTGGATTGGCGAACCTGCAAAGAAAACACAGACGGTTCACACAGGAGTGTTATTTGGCAATGTACACAATCTTGGTTATCCTTGCAGTTTGTGTCCCTGACTGAAGATGGTGATCATCATAACACTGATGGCCTGACTTCAAATTTAGGCGCACTGATCGGGCTGATTGGCTATGCGTGCTTTTGCACCGAATCAATACGGCAGACACGGTCAAATGGCGGCCAGGGTGCAGCCAGCTGCCACGTACCGCCACTGATGGACGCCCTTCGTCTGAGTGGTCTGCGTTCGCCAGGCAATGCAGCAGTCTCGTTTTCCGTGTCACTGTCAAACACGTCACCGTTGTTGTCAAACACAAAACGCTGTGCAAACTCCGAGTATTTGCGAGTCACTGGTGAATTGGCGCCACTGGTTCTGCAACAAAATGAAACACGAAATTGACTCTGAGTATACGGCATAACGGGAGTTCTTGATACTTTTGACATCCGTACTTTGACATCTTGATCTGGCTGTGTACCCAGCTCGCTGGTTTGGAACCTGTTTCCTTGTGCAGTTGCCTGACGCTTTAAGGCGCTAAATAAAACATAACAGAACAGAAACAGGGATCATTTGCAAGTCAGTACAAGATCTATCTTCTTCTCGCCGACTTTTCATGCGTTCAAAGTTTTACTGCATCAGGCATCAGTGTCCATTGCACATCACAATTTGCAACTGCCAATTGCAATAAAAACGCACATGCAAAGCAAATGACCACTGACAACGTGAATACATTAACATCAGGCCACGAGCCAGTCCGCGTCAGTTGTTGCCACCAGTGTTTTGTGTGCAAGTGTGCAGTCTTGCCCTAACCCTCGCCCTCAAGCATGCCCAACACCCGCAAGGCACCTCTGCGACTGCAGCGTCACTTTCGGCGTCAACAGCGGCGTCTTCGGTGTGCTCATGCTGCTCGAGCGTCTGCGTGTCACGGTTGTCGTGTTCGCCTGTTTTGTGTCGTCGGCTGTCGGTTCAACGTCAACCGAGTATGGCATTCGATTGGTGCTGTGCATCGGCAGCTTCTTGCTCGACAGCTTCTTTCTCGTGGCTTCCGTCTGCAAAGCACACCACTATTATCGTTGAGTTCATCATCGAACAGAGAGAGAGAGAATTCGAATGTTGCGTCTTTGCGTGCGAACGCACATGCGCGCCGTGGTGCGCATTCCTGAAGGCGGACGTTTGAACGGCCAGTGCAGTGGCGGGGGTGCCTGCCATCAAGAAGGCGCTCGCCCACGGACACGTCGTACTCTCACGGGGACGTTTCTTCAGGAGCAGTGCCAAATCACTCGCAGGCCACTGACGCAGTTGTTCGACCACGTTGCGAAGGTCCCAGCCGATCTGCCACAAGCGAGATACACTAGTCGTTGGGCACGGTTTGGCGCACGTAATACAATGCTCGTATGAGAGATCTACAGCATTCAAAAAGTGTCTGAAGACCCGTTTCTACCTGACGTATGCGCACACGGTAACGGCACGTCACGTCACGTCAGGTGACGTGTTTCAGCATACCACCGTTCACACAGACGTATGCATGTGCGGCAAGTCACGTCACTTTATGTCTCGTGTCATTGCATACTATTGTTCATATTGACGTACGTCTGCATACGTCAGGTACAAACGGGCCTTTATACTTGTTGACTTGTTGTCATGTATCTATGAGAACAAGTCAACAAGTATTGTCATATTGACAACACCATGCCCGGTGCTCAATAAGTCTGCACCGAAAGCGGTGCATCTTGTATTGAATGCTGCAGCGAGCGCACAGCACCGCACCAACCACGACTTGCTCATTGACCATCATGATCTCATCGCCAGCGTCGATTTTGTTGCAGCGCTCTGCAGCGGAGTGCGCCGACACCTCGCACACAACGTGCACTCCTTTGTAGGACGTCTGTAGGTCGATGCCCTGCACACAAACGCCACAGTCCACAAGGCACTGCCTCTGCACGTCACAAGGCCTGAGTGACGTGACAGCCTGACAAGCCGTGGTGCTCAACACTGCAGAAAACTTCAGGAGGAACCCGCGGGGGGTGATTTGCGAGAAGTCAGACCGGCTTGAGCGAGCGCATCTCGGCACAGCACAGGGTCGCACGAGATCTCAGCCCCACAGCCACACAACAGACTGTTTTGATTCTAATGAGTGCGAACGCGCTCAATAAATGCAGTTTGTGGCAACATGGCACGTGACTTATTGCTAGAGAGAGAGGACTGACGATTTCAGCAGCTTCCGGCGCAGCGGGAGCCCGCCGCAGGAACGCCCGCTCCAAGTAGGCAGTGCAACAGACGAGCCAGTCGTTCGCGTCCACCCCCTTCATCAGTTGCTCACCGACGTCACGCATGCGCTCAGCCTGCACGAAAAAGCACACTGACGAGGTGAACATGAGCTGGACAGGCAGCGCATCTTGACACACATTCGTGCTCAGAGACTTGAAACTTTGTTGAGCTCAAATGAGTCGTATCGGTGCTTCTTCTAACGTCTCACTCATGTTCCTGCTGATATCAACAATAATCGATCAGCAACACCTGCGTTTATGTTTGCTCACATATTTTCTGGCTTGGTGTGAGGCCAGTTCGACGCTGTCCGGTGGCATTTGGGTGGCCTTTATCAATTTCAACGTCAGCTCAACCAATTGGTCACGAATGGCGATGTACGAAGGCAGACGGTCAAATGGGGCGCTGAAAAAAATGAGAATTGCGATTGAGTGCTCGCTTTCTAGTGCAGTTGCATAAAGACAACTTGCTGACTGGAGGCAAAACAGCACCACAGAAGCTCGTCCAGTAAAACAGAAACTTTGGTACAACTCGTAACTATGTGTCAACCGCCTCAATCCAATGCAAATCCATTCATGACACACGCTGACGGCAGACGTCCTCTTAACGGGCATTCATGAAACAGTATTTAGTGACCGCGTAGCTATTTTTTAACACAGCTGCGCGTCACTAAATAGTGCTTCATGAATGCGCCTTTAGCACGTGAAACTGCGATGTTTTTCCATTATGAATGTGCAACGAAGTGTCGCCAGCGCTTCAAGTTCCATGAATGAGGCTTAAGGTGCACAATAAGCACAGTGCAGCATCACAAGTTGAGCAAAAAAAAAAAGAAACCGAAGTGGATGGCGAACCGATCCAGCCACGAAATGCATCGTTTTGCGTGCTCTTCCAGCACGATCACACCTGCAGACAGCACGTTCATTGAGTCGACGACGACAAGACGAATCTCACCTGAAAACAGTCGTTGTCGTTTACTGAAACACCAATCAGTCTCAGAGCAACATGTTCGCTTGTTCAACAGCTGAAATGCAAAGCCATCGACAACGATACAACAGCGATTGGCTCGCTTGCTGCGCACGTTCAGCGGCAGCCAATCAGCAAGCAGCCTGCGAACAGGCCCATTCCTACCGCGAGTGGAGCGCCCTCTGCCGGCTCGTCGTCGCTCCTCACTCAGCTGCACCATGCGAAGCTCATTGGTCAGGTTGGTCGCCTTGACAGACAGGTTCAGCGCCAGCGACTGCATGTTCTCCGTCTCGAGGTTCAGGCACTGAACGTGAGAAAAACACAACAACATGATTCCGTGATTCCGAGAAAGCATCGCTGGCAGTGATTCAACATCACAATGCACTGAACGTGACCGTGCTTGCAGCAACGTGCAGCAATCAAATCATTGCAGGCTTCATTCAAACTGCTGCAAATGTGCTCAAGCAGCGGACTGAAGAACAAGCACATTCGTTTGCATGTTTCTTGGTTGCACCTGTTCAGCCACTTCAACAGCACACCAGCACACATAAGTGCCACGTGCACAGCGCATATGCGTGCGTGTTTGCCACTGTGCGCTAGCAGCTGTCGTACAACATTGGGTCTGAATTCACCTGCGCACTAGTGCAAGGTCTTCCGACCAGAACTGTACATTCAAAGTTTCAGCCATTCTGCCGCTATCAATCTCATCCCAGTACAGTACATATAGTGCCCACATAGTTGCGGTTGTGTGCAGGCAACCGACCGTGTGCAACAGCAACTGCACAGCCTGCATGATCGTGTGTCTGACGCCAAAGCTGTGCACGCCCGCACGTCGAAGCTCGTCGGCTGTCAGCAACGCGAGTTGTGTGCCACGCAAGCCGGACGCACTCAGTGACGCCTTGTACGGATACACGGACTCGTCGACATCTGAGAAACAAAACGCACTGATAACAAAATGGGCGTCCTGGGACAGCTACTAAATTGGGTCCCAACACGATCTTACAGTGGACGTCATTGGTCTTCACGATTATTGCAACAACTTCGAAAAAAACTTTCCTTTTTCCAATAAACGTCATTCACGATCGGTGGGCGTGTGTGCAGTGGCTTCGTCACGAAGCCGAACACAGTGATCTTTTATTTTGGGCCCGAGACTAAATCCGCGCGCAGATAGGCAAACAGTGTCATACATGACGCGGGAATTCGAAATTGGCAGTGATGCAAGTCGCGTGAACGTACGTTCCAGCCAGTGTACGAATTGCTCGTTCGACCAGCTTTGCACGAGCTCCATCAGGCTGGCTGCAGTTGCTGGCCCATAAAACGATGTGCGCTCAAACCGGGTCATCATGCTGGAACAAAGCCGGTCCGCATCCGCACATCAACCACAAATTCTCCGCCTGAAAGTCGAAGCAAGCTCGAGGTTTAAAAAAAAACAGATCATCTTTCACGAAGGATTGTGCCACCAGATGCGAGACTCGATAGGAGAAGAAACGCTTCAAAACTTCGCACAATGGAATCAGGCGAGACGACATCAGCATTTGTGTGCTTCTGTGATGTGCAGCACTGTGCAACACCGTGAACAAGACGAGCTCAAAAAACTGCGCAACTCGGAAGAACTTTGAGGGATAAAGAAACCGAAATCAGAAACCGAAAGAACAGAGACGGACGCATAACACAAAAAGTATCGCGGGTTCAGAGCAATATTTCATCACCCGCGTTTGTCCGATCCAAGAGAACGGAGTGAGCCATAGCATGTTCACAGACGAAACACCACCAGCAAGCCACGTGCTGCTATCAACGACCAGACTCACAGCTTGGCCAATTAGTGTTTGCTCAAACTGAGCTTTCCCAACTTTGTATCAAGGGTGTCTGCCACTAATTGGCCTGCTTGTGCAAGTGCAACACGACACACACAGCGGTGCGCTTTCATATCTATGCATTTTTATTCAAACTGAAAGGCCACGTACGCCACAGCGTACATGTTTGTCTCACTAAACTAACTTTTGACGAACAACAGCCAGTAAAGTGCATCGGAACAACCAGTCTACTGAATCAAACTGAATTTGCCCAACGAACACGCACAAAAAATAAAAAAAATGATAATCACGAAAAACAAAATAAAATATCACTTCACGAGTTCTATCACAGTGAACAATCTAGCCAATCTAAAAAATAAATAAAAAATACAGTGCTTCGAAGAAGTGCGTGACTGGAATAAAAAGTGTACCTGAAAACAAAAGAAACTCAAAAACGATTTTGAGCACAGCGCAAGAATGAGCAATTTACACAACCTGAAAGCCACCCACAAAAACATGCTAACAAAGGAAATCACGTGCCACACAACAATTAATAAAACGAACAAAAAAAACTTTGCACCAATCAATCACCAGTTTTGAACGAAAAACATAAACATTTTTATCGTCAGCAAAAAACTTACGGTCGTCAGTGAAGCAGTGACCAGTTGCAGTTCAGTACAAGTCAGCGAGCGCTGTCACAGTGAGCTGCGACTGCAGATTCGTCAGCGTGCAGTTCTGGTCAACTGTCCAGCACTGAAACTCAATCTTCTCCATCTGTCTGGTCATCCAGAATGCATTGTCCGAAAACACGCCTCTGATGTGAGCAGCCTCCAGCCAAACAAACGGTGCAATTTTGGTCGCCTTCAAATGAATGATGAATGTGCCATCAGCATCAGCGGATGCGAGCACTCTGACAATGGTGACCCGGCCATAATCGGCACGCCGCACACGACACAGCTTGTCCGTGAACAATAGCGACTCGTCGCTAAGTGCTCGCGAGTCCGTGTCGTTCAGGAGACGCGCTCGAAAGATGGCAGAGTCAAATTTCATGGACTCGGGCAAAATCGCTGACAAGTGTTCGGAAAACACGCATTCGGACGACAATGGTGCGATTGAATCGAGTGTCATGTTGGCGTGCCAAATGGTATCGAAGTTGGTGTCTTGCGTGGTGTTATGCTGAGCATGTGCGACTGGCTCAAAGGAGAGCATGTCTAGCTCAAGAACAACGGGGCCCATCACTTGCTCCACGTAGTCTGCAAATGACCACATGATATAATGTAGCCTATCAACGTTCACAATTCAGGGCCTACAGAGTACGGTATGTACTGCAAATGCTCCTGATCGTCATCCTTCGTTTCCTTCAGTTTGCGCAGTGTTAAGGGTAGATAGTGTCACAACCAAAACACAGTAAAAGGGCACACAATCTTCGACAGGATGCACAAAAGAACGGATCAAGACGCTGTCTAACGATTGGCCACAACAACACCGGAAGCAAAGCGTTCACTTGCAACTGCTTGCTTCCTGCTAACCTGACACGACAAAGACTTCGAGTGTTTTATTCTTCTTGTCGACAACCATTGAAACGAGCAATGGCGCGAAGAACTTTTTGGCGTAGTAATGTGCCATTTTCCACCGGAGGCCCGCGTCAATGGTGGCCCAGGTTGGCGCAGCCCAGATGTCGTTCAGCTGCCAATACATGGCGCACATCGCGTCGCCCTCGCCAACTTCGTTTGTGCGACCACGCCATCTGCATACGGAAGATGCTTCTTTGAAGACCGGCAAACTTTGTGGTGACACATGCTCTTTTAGTGTGCTGATAAAAGGCTGCAGTCGCAACGCAACCAAGCACACCGGCATACTCATGCATGAAATGCATTCATGAATGCGCAGCCATGGATGCATAAAAAAGTACCCCCATGCGTCAGTGCTACCAGAGTTTCTGCATGCATGAATGCATTTTCATCGTGTTCATTAGCAACACGTCATTCCATGACAGCAAAACGCTGACCGCGGTTACCTTCTGTAGTGTTCGGTCTCAGTTTTGTACGCGACTGCCTGGTGCGCCTGCGTGAGGAAGATCATCGCATCCATGAACGACGTCTGCTGTTTGTCGCACACGTCACAGCGTTTGCGTTCATCAACTTCGCAAGTGCCCCTTTGCTGCTGTGCACACGACGGCGGCAGTGTGAAATGTGCGAACACTTGCGCCAGCATCTGCGCGTTGCCAGCAGGGTGATGTTGTCTGCAACACCCAAATCAACCCTTGAACGCTCATTGGTGCTGCTCTGCATCGTGCGTGCGCACAGCCAATCAGTGCGTTCAGTCCGCAGCTGCAAACCAATCAGCCTGGTTGCACTTCCATGCAACACCGCTCAAATGTGCATGATCTTTTAGTTTGGTGCCGAGACTCAATGCGCGTATGGATAAGTGAAACAGTTTCATGAATGACGCGGGAATTCAAAATTAGCAGTGATCCCAGTCCCCTAAATAGGGCCGAGTCACTAAGGCGTTTTTGAAATGCCACATAGAGAACGAAACTGGTTTCCGTTCACGTCTGCAAACCCATTGAGTCGCAGAACCTAAAACTTAATAATACCTGTGCATGATGGCCGCTCCAAAATACGCGCAAGTGTCGTTCGGCTCGCATGTGACCTGTGCGCGCAGTGTTGCCGCACTTGGCAACGCCTGGACGCCATACTCGGTGGCACAGCGTGTGACCGGGTACGTCGACGGTTGCCACGCGTTCGCATAGTACAAGTAGGTGTGCGTGTCGCCGAACATGCTCGAATGCGGGTTCGGCGCGGTGGCAATGCCGCCCTGTCTGAAATGGAAAACGTAGTCATCATGATGAAGCTGATGATCATGATGATGTTCAAATAATTTCGATGCACTTTATTCACGTGATCGTGTTGCTAGAGACTGGATGTGTGAATCGTTGCGCAAAAAAGCACAAAAAGATTCTGCAAGTTGCTGAGTGTAGAAAGACAGCACATCTCGCATAACGTCGTCGCTTCGAGTAGCATGGCTGCCTCTCTGACTAGCCTGCTTGAATGGTTCAATTCGGAGCATCGCAACTTTTGTGAATCGAGCCGAAAACGCACCGAATCGAGTCGAGTCCATTTGACGGACTGGAGAGCACAAACGGTCGACTCGCATAGTCAGTCTGATTGAGCACGTCCCAGAGAGTGCCATTGTACAACTGCATGTACTCAGCCTCATACTGACTGCGGTTTGCCATCGGATACAACGAGCCAAACCAGTTCTCAGCAATGGCTGCCTCGTTCTCGTTGTTGCCAGCCCAGACGAAAATACACGGGTGGTGGCTGATGCGGGACACCTGTGAAAGGGATAAGGGGTGAGGTGAGGTTTTCTCAGCTGAACTGCATTGATTTCAGTAAGTTTGCCAACTGACACTACACGATGCTTCCATTGTGGCTTATCGTTCGCTAACAATCACAATCATAGGGGTTTAAAAAAACACGGGCACACTTGACGGCAACCACGGCCATCACGTCAATGCATCCAATTCAATTGCTGGCTTGCATTTTGCGTGCTAACGTGTTCTTGGCTTTTTATTGTTGAGACATCCGTTCAAGGCAGGACAATGAACAAGAACAGAATCATCGTTTTCTTATCATATGTCGCAAATGCACGTTCCACTTTAGGATCGCGACTTTTTGACCAGCACAAAAAAAAACTTTCTCCCTTCACTCAGCACCCGACGTGACATTGCGTTCGTGCTAAACGTTATGCCATGAATCCGAAGAGATATGCGGGCAGCACGAAGCGGCCAATCAGCGAATTGGCTACATTTGAAATTTCCATGTGTTAGAGGCCAGCTTGTTGTTGTTGTTGTTGTTGGAATTTTAGGTGATGTTTTTAGCCAGGGCTAACCCAGAGAAGCGTACCGAACGCCACTGAGTAGGGCGCCCATCGAGTTTTCTCTGTCATTAAGTGCCTATACACCCCTCGGCGGGGCTCGATCCCCCGAGCGCACAGACTGCAGTCTAACGCACTACCACCAGGCCACCAGCTGACCTGCTGCTCGGTCTCCATACGCACGCTGTCCAGGAATTCCTGATTGGTCGGGTACAGCGCGACAGCGAACATGAGATCATGCCAGACGAGCATGCCCATCTGATCGGCCAACTCATAGAACGCATCCGACTCAAACGTGCCACCGCCCCACAAGCGCACAGCGTTCATGTTCGCCTCGGCCATCGAGTGAAACAGAAACCGAACACGATCGGCCATGTCAGGCTGGTTGAGGAATGGAGACGCCGGGATCCAGTTGGTGCCTGCAAACGCACGCTGTTGCTCAATCGAACAAACTTTGGTGATTCAGTCTAACTCAAGAATACATTCAACTGGTTGATTGGTTGGTGATCACGTGATACAGATATTCTGTGCAACTTCTTAACCACAGCAATGCCTGCACAGTGATCACGTGATCACCAGCTAGTTGGATGGAAGTTCTTGGTCAGAATCAATGCATAATCCAGAATCGCATGTTCAGCTGTCATTAAAATTCAGCAGACGTTTAAAAAAATTAATTTTGGCTACTACGGGCCAATAATATTAAGCTACAAATCTTTTTTGAAAAAAATTTGCAAATTTCGAAAAGAAATAGCAGACAACCATTCATAAAAATAGCAGACAACCAACCAGATTAGCTTGCCTTTCAGAAAGATGGGTATCCCATTGATCTTGAAGTAATAGCTCAAGCCAACGGCATCAGACAATCCAGCCACTGGCTCCTGGATCAATTCAACCGTGCGGAATGCGATTTTTGAGTGGATCTTCACCGACTCAGCATTGTAACCTGAACGATTGAAGAAAAAAGTCAAATAAAAAAATGAATAAGCAGCGGTTGGTTGCGGTACAAACAACAACGATCGCGCGCGCTGCTCATTGGCTGCACCAATCGAGTTCAGTCGCGTGTTTGCTTGCGAAAATCTGTGTCGCCACCAACCGCTGGGCGTGTACACGGCAGTGATGTTGTACAGCTGCGGTGTGCCGTAGCCGCGTGGATACCACAGTTTTGGTTTTATCCCCGACGGCAAGTGAATCGTGATTTTGATGTGGTTCATCTGTGCGCGAACGTCTGCCAGACGCCTCGAGTGGTGCACTTTCAGGTCGGCCACTTCAATCGCGACATTGCCGTTCGTGCCGTCCACCGTGTTCGACGCGCAGTACAGCCACAGATCAACGTTCACCGTCCATGTGTTGTTGTCGGCTGCAAGCAGAATCGCAAAAACATTGCCTCCGACTGGTTCGTTGAAAATCCACTCAACTGAGAACCACAGCAACAGTAAATCGTTCGCATTGAAAGGGCAGTGCACTTCGCTGGAACACAGAAATGTTGCATTGCACACAACAGGCACACCAGATCAACATGCAGCTCAGCGTTTGCGCACTTGTTCTTGACATGGGGCAGGGAGCTTAAAAAAAAACAGTTGGCGGACAAAAGCCTATTTTGTTAAATTTACTTGTTCTCCAGTCTTTACAATCTGAACCAATCAGCAACTACCAAACCACACCAACGAATTTGCTGTGCTTTTTTCAACTCTAGCACGCTCACCAAAATAAAATCCGTCATCAATTTGCAAAGCTACAG
Organism: Theristus sp. LFF4_11; assembly: GCA_030248135.1. Classification (NCBI taxonomy): domain Eukaryota; kingdom Metazoa; phylum Nematoda; class Chromadorea; order Monhysterida; family Xyalidae; genus Theristus; species Theristus sp. LFF4_11. The sequence goes on along the minus strand of JASANC010005565.1, from coordinate 10,660 downwards.
AAGCACACGTGATCAAGTGTACCGGTGAGTGTCGGTATGCCCGAGAGTCGATGGCAGAAGCAAGTGCTGGTGGTTCGCAGCAGCAGTGGCCTCCAAATGCCCATGGTGCCAAACGCAGGCCCCCAGTCCCAGCTGAAACTTGACTGTGTCTTTCGAATAAAGTTGACGTGATCGAAGCCGTGCTGCACCGTTGGGGGGCCATCAGGCGGAATCGTGTAACCGTACATCGCCTGCGAGATTTGAACGCAATGGTTAGCTCTTGTCATGAAAGCAATCTGTCTTCCGACAAAAACAGTAAAACAATGCAATTTCTAAAGGCAACAACAGTTTTTTGTCCGTACGCACAGGTTCCAAATTTTGTGTACAAACGAATCATGTCCGTAATGCATTAAGATAGAACCCACACGATAGGATTTCTAAATCGCGTGGCCATGCGTGTCGTGTCCGTGCGAGTGCGAACGCACAAAAAAAACTAATTCCACTTTATTGACTGCATGACGCTTGCATTTGGGTTTAAATAGCTGAGAAAAAACTGAAAATTACGACCCAAAGAAGCGCACCAAAAACTGTGACTGTTGCACTGCTGCGTATCGCACGGGTGAATGAAACACGATGGTGATGTTGTTGACGCCCGCTTGCAAGATCCACTTCAAATCGGTCAGTGTTTCATGCCATTGATTGGTGCAGTTTGCAACCAGGTGCCCGTTGACGTAGGTCTCAGCAATCGTGTCAAGACCAAGTTGCACCAGCACAAGCGACGTATCCTGCAGTGTCCACCAACGACAGTAAATAGGACTAGGAGACACGCGCACGCACAAACACGCCAATCAGAATCTCGTTATCACAATCAGAACAGAAGTGCCGCACACAGCAACACATCGCGTCGAGACCGACACCGCACGACATCGTAGTCCGTGGGCCCGACTGTTTGCATTGTACAAACACACACGAAAACGAGCGGTTCTGATTCAAAGAGCGGTTCTGATTCTTCCACTGAAGACATCGGCTGCATTGCAATTATGCCTGTAGTGTAGCACAGCAAATGTGCACTAACACCAACCAATCAACCACCAGTTCCGACCAACCAATCAAATAATCAACCAACCAACCCACCAACCTGGCACTGCTGTTCAGTGAGTGCCACCAGGGCGCTGTACGTCCAGTCGCGTTCGCTCACCCAGCGCAGTTGCACGTCGTTCTCATTTTGCAACGGATCATCGATGAGCGCAGCATTGTGCAGGTCCATGAACACATCGCCCGGCACAACCGCGGGCACACGGATGCGCTCGTTTTTGGCATTGAAACCTGCAACAACGAAACTCACTGGCAGTGGCGTCTACCAACGTGGCACACACAACACGGAGCATGCTGGCTGGCGTGTGTCGTATGCTGTCACGGACACGAGCTTGCTTCGATGGTCGTGGTTATTAGTTGCAATTGTCATTGTAATTTCGTTCCAGACAAGTGGAGGACAACAGACGAACTCTAAACTATAGGAAATCAGGTGATTGGTTCGTAATAACGTGATGCATGCTTTCTGTGCAGGCATTGCTGTAGAGGTGTAGTCTGTTATCACCAACCAATCAGCTGATTGCCTACAATTCAGAGCTCGAAACATTTGAAAGCAACCTGTGAGTGTCCAGTTAGCGGTGCCCAAGTCAATTTCCAGCGCAAACACAGAACTAAACAAAATGACCGTCACCAAGATCGTCAGTTGATACATTGCGAAAGTTGGCAAATCATTGAGAGAAGCAAGCGTAATTCCAACATCAGCTGTTGCGGTGTGCCTGTTCTAGTTTTTTGCTCGAGTTTTCTACTGGATTTTTTGCTCAACAGAAAAGAAAAATCAACCAGTAAAAAAAACGAATATCCTGAGCTTGAATATTTGAATGTGAACAGTTGGTTGTATGTTTTGTTGTTGCAGACTTGTTCGTGGGGTTTTATTTTGCTTAGCTTTAGCTGATTGCGCAGAAACGTCAAAAAAAGAGCAAACACTGATTTGTTGCACTAGAGAGCACAACAATTCTGATCAATAAGAAACTTGAATCCCAGGAAAAGTAATCGACAGTGCGCAGTAGTCTGGTCAATCAACCAGTGAAGTTAAACGTTTACAACAGAAACCCAGTCTTTTGCTGAACTTTTATTGTCGCATTTTAGCGCGTTCCCGTAAAGTTGATAACAGCCTGACAATATGAAGCATAGCGTATCACAGCCAGAGAACATTGATATCAGTGAAACCGCACGTCACGTCACGGCCACATTCCATTCATCACCAAACTTCAAACAAATGCAGCACAAACATGTGACTGCCTTGAAGTGCCACAGCCAATCAACTGTTCAAATCAGTATCAGCTGCTTCGAGTTGACTTTCATTGCAAATGTAGCACATCACAAAAGCAGCATTCACATTTCATAGTCGTTCACAGAGATCACTGGCCTTTTCACGAGCACTTTCCAATTTTGCGATTCTGCTTCCAAATTGAATGGCACGTTTCGGAAGCGACGCAACCGCGTGCAAGCCAAGATGCAGCGCCACACGACGCAACAGCCACTTCTCACCAACACCTGAAATGTGACACACGATCATGATTGGCTGCATCGCATCGCTCCCGCCAATCAGCACGTTCGATTTGCAGACTGTCAGCCAATCAGTGCAAAGCATTTTGCTCAACACCACTTCTCTCATTTACGCCATCTGAGCACACAAACGCAGCCAATACGTGCAACGATTGCTCGCTGCGCGATTGACACGCTTTCTGATTGGTTCTCACGCAAGAACAAGCTTCGTTTTTATTGCGCTTGTGAATTCGCCATTGGGCTCTCGTATCAGAAGCTGCTAATTCTCTGTGAACTGACACTTCAAGAAACAACTCAAAGTAAATGTACCAATTTGTTGTTACTGGTCATTGCCTCAGCAGACATGCCGTGTCACCGGACACTCTTTGCTTGGATACCAGCTCCAAACAACACAGTTCTCTGTCATCATGCTTTGCCATTGCCACACTCAGCCAAACGTAACGCACCCCTCGGTTGCGTCAGATCGCATTTCATTTCCAACGGCAATTCGTTGACCAGACGCACCAGGGCCTCGTCCAAGTACGGGTACCTTGGCTCCTTGCCGTGGTCTGCCATCACTCGGTCGTCACGCCCAAGATTCCTCAGCCACAATCGTCTGAAATTGAGAGTACGTTTGTGTTTGTGCGGAGCAACGTGACACTCGTGCCGACCATTATTGCTGAATGACGCTTCGTTGTTATTAGAGTAACATCGTGTTCAGTCAGGGTTCAGGCCGTTCTTCTTCTTCAAAGAAAAAAGGTCCTTTCTCTTTGTGGACTGCAAACTCCACAACAACGCAGCACTAAACGCATGCATCACGTGGTCGCCACTCGCCAACCAATCTGCGAATTGCGTATGATATAGAAATCGACGTGTTGATCACGCTTCACCTGAGATCGAGCTCCATTTCAGCGCGCAGCGCCTCTCGACCGAACTGCTGAAACTTGGTGCGGTGCCTGGCATATCCAGCAAACAATTCATCGGCGCCAGCACCGACCAGCAGGACGCGTGGCGCGCCTGTCGCATCAGCCTCTCGTGTGCTCAGTTCACAATTTGAGTAACCTGAAATGAAAACGGGCCAAGGCAAATGATGGCCTGATGAAGACACTGTTCACTGCACAATCGCTCGTCGTTATGAAAACGACGATCTTCAATGTTTTACCATCAAACTCGAAGTTACAGGCAAAGGCAATCAGCCTGATTGGTTGGTGATTACGTGTTCGGATGCCGAACAGACTTTTCCTCCACAGGAATGCGCCTGCATAGAAAGCACGCACTGGACGTGATCACCAACGAATCCGCTGATAGCCTATAATTTACAGTTCAACTGTACCTCTCGCGGCAAACCAGAGCGCACAGCCGATGGTGTCGTCGAGCACCGTGCACGCCGGCGCAATCAGCCGCGCGATGTGCGCTGCGCGGCACACCTGCAGCTGCCGCTCGCTGACGCCAACACAGCGATGGCGCCACGCTCGTTGCGGATACTTCGCTCGGAGCACCTGGACGGCCGCATCCGCAGTCTGCCGATCCGGTGCGCTGCAGAATGCCGCTTCGTCTGAGCCGAATGCAACCGTGATCAGATCGATGGCGACGTTTGACGGCAGCCGACGGTGTGCGAGTGCCGCCAAAATGGTCGAGTCAAGACCGCCCGAAAACAGCACCGCAATGTTCGGCGCGTGATTCGCGTGATCATGCTGAATCAAACGTCTCGCGACTGCTTGCTCAAGTTCGCGCGTTATTCGCTCAACAATTGTGGTCGAGTCAAAATGCGAGACTTGCTGCGGAGACACTCTGAGAAGCGGGTCAGCGAGTTCCATTCGATGTGAGCAAACGTCAATCTGCCCTGGAAACCACTTGAATCGACTCGTGTCCAAATTCGAATCGGTCAAACGGTAAATTCGAACACTGAAATCATTCAGCTGCATTCTTATCACAATACCGCCGGGAATTTCAGTCCAGTTCTGCAGATTTGGAGAGTTGTTTCCAACAAACGACATTTGCGCCGACGCAAAAGCAACGCAGACTGGTGGTCGCTCAGCGGTGGTGGCTGACACCAACAGGCTGCGTCTGCCAATCTTGTCCTTGGCAATCCAGAGAACGTCCGCTGATTTCTCAAAGTAAACCAACGAAAACTCGCCGCGCAGCAACGAAATCACGGCGGGAATGTCAGTCTGCGGATTGTCTCGATTCTCCAACAATTCAAGCAAACACTTTGCATCGTTTTCCTCTGGTTCCACGTTCGCCACGGTGCACGTGCAAGTGCTGTTGTTGCTGTCTCCGTGGCAGGCACACTGACGTTCGTAAATTTCTCCGTTAAACAACAACATGTTACCAGAGTTTGTCGCAATCGGTTGTGCAGTCAACTGTGCCCCCCGCATGTGCAACACCGACGCCCAAACGCTCAAACGACGCCGCTCCTCGCAACACCGCACGACCGTGGAATCGAACGCGTCGGGGCCACGGCGACACAGCAACGTTTTCGATTGGTTGCTCAATTCTGGACCAGCGCCGCCGCCGCAGTCGTCCGCAGGTTCAAATCGGCTGACTTCACCAGCAACAACGCAAATGCCGCACATTATTTAATAATGCCGCACCCAGAACCGTTGGTTATCTTATCTGAACTCTGAAGAGAAACAACTATGAACGACAACATTTCAATTAGACGTCAAAAATTGCTTTGTTTTACTGTTGAAAATGCAATTTCCCTTCCATGAAACTTCAATGAAACACGATTTGCACTGTTGGTACCGGATCGTCCTGATACTCCTGAACTCAGCTTGACGAAACGCTTCGAAACTTCGAACGCACGTTTGAGAAAAAAATAATTTTTAAAAAAAAAATCCAGTTTTTTTCCCAACCGTAACCCTAATCATTCGTTCGTTTCTTTCAAAATCCGCAAAAATGGTTGACGAACGTGGCCTCGGACCGAGTGACGAGGAAGAGCCAATGGAATTGACAAACTCGGCTGCAACGGGCGCTGCGGCTGCCCGTGGAACAGAGAAGCAAAAAAAGGTTCGGTTAGCCCAGGACGGTCGGTTAAACTGTTTTTTTGTTTTTTTTTGGTTTTTTTCATCTGCATCAAATGCTTCGTTTCAGGTTTACATCCCGGGTGTCAGTCGGCCGCTGAAACATGGTGAAACGCTGGAAGTGGACCTCAGTTGCTACAAGTATCTTCATCAATTTGAGATTGGTTCGTTTGATCAATTTAAAATTCACGCTGATCTTTGATTGAACCCAATTTACGATGCGCCCTCCGCCGTGAGCAAAGGCGCAAAGCATGCAGCTGGCATGTCAGTTTTCCTGAAGGCAAACAGAAACGAAATTGACGCCAACGGTCGCGTGGAATGAAACAAGCTTTCGTTTCAGAGTATCCGTGTCTGAGTTTTGATGCGATTTTGGATGACGACGGTGTGCAACGGTCTGAGTGCCCCTTGAGCTGTTGTCTCGTGTGCGGCACACAGGCATCCAAGCCAAGGAACAACGGCATATTCACCGTGAAACTCACCAACATGCACTCGGTTGCTGACCAAGGTTGTTACACTTGTCAACAACTTGTTCCGCGGCCAATTCAACTGCTTTTAGTCAACTGCTAATTCGTTTTTCACGCCAAAAACGTTGCAAATTTTCTCGTTCGCGCAGCGGACGTGCATTCAAGCCGGTCTAGGTTGCATTAACGTGAACCATTGAAAATAAATGCAACATTGGTCTTTCGAATTGATGCGAACCGCGCTGCTTGCAAACGTAGTGTCCGTGTCACATCATTTGCAGCCAGCCAATTTCAAACTGCAACTTTTTTCTGCCAGATGGCAATGGGAGTGACGAGGAAGAGCAAGAGTCAGACGAAGAAGACACCGGTGACCGCAAAACCAGCCGAGACCCGTTGATGTTCCATGCTAAAATTCCGCATCACGGCGGCATCAATCGTATCAGGGTAATGGTGATTCGGTTTAATTTTGTTTTTAGTGTTCCAATCCAGGGTAACCATTTTATAACCAGGTATTATTGGCTGAATTTCCCTTCAGTACTGTACGCCAACCAACCTCACCAAAACATTGCATAAAACTTGTGAGCTGTTTGTTCGTTTTCTCGACTCAGTGAATTGCAGCTCGTGCAAGTTGTTTGACATCAGATCGACTTGCATGGTTGGTTGCAAAACACAAGCCAACCAATCACCTGCATACGAAAAAAGACGAAGCGATTTGTGTGTGTGTGATTTTGTTTAGTATTGCCGATTGTCTGCGTCGTGTGCAGTGTGTGCCGTTTGGAATGACACCGGCAAAGTGCAACTGTGGAATCTGTCGTCGTCGCTAGCTGAGCTTGCCCGCTTGCATGAACAGTCAAAGTCGCGCGAACAACAACACCGAACAGGTTAGATCGACAAATAAGGACCAGAAAAAAGATTGTTTCATGCGCATGCTGACGTGCACTCACTTAACATAAGTTTCTTTACACAGGCTTTCTGTGTGTTGGTTGGTGTGTCAATAACCTTTTTTTTTAATTTGTCTCTTCAGGCACAATTAGTGGCAGCAAAAGTGTCAGCAAAGCAGGTCTGCCCACGACGGAAGTGCTCATGAAAAACGAAAAGCCGCTGCATTCATTCGCTGGGCACCAAACTGAGGGCTATGCGATTGACTGGTCTGCGTTGACACCAGGTGAGATAGATGATTGGTTGATGAAAAGCATTTTGTACTATTATAAATTTGTTAGGTTGTGCAACTCAATAGATTTGCAGACGTCAAAAGGAAACTAGTTTCAATCTTTATGTGGCAATCCAAAATCGCCCAAGTGACACGGACCTATTTAGGAGACTCGGATTACTTTTGGATTTTTGGATAATTTTGGATTGCCGCGTCACACATGAAACTTTTTACCAATCTGTGCGCGCAATGAGTCTTGGGAACACAAGTAAAGGGTCATACGGTGCTGGAACTTTTAAAAGCTTACGAGTTCATAGTGATTCTCTATATCAGCAACTAAATTTCAGAATAAATAACGTCGCTTTGCGTTTTTGCGTCATGCAACATTCAGCGTGCGATTTTAGGGCGCCTTGCAAGTGGCGACTGTCACGGTCGCATCCACCTGTGGAGCATGCATGAAGCCGGAACATGGGTGGTTGACCAGAGACCGTTTGGGGCGCACACGAAGTCCGTGGAGGACATTCAGTGGTCGCCGGTGGAGCAATCGGTACGCCACTGGTGCATGTTGGCGTCATTTTGTTTGCGTTCGCTTGCTCTCTTTACACGGGAAATCGTGCATTGACAACGGGTGAGCATCGCGCAACGCAGTTGCTAGTTGGGTCTCCGTACCGCATGCTGTTCATGCAGTTTTATTGGAGTTTCCTGCTTGTTGCGAAACAAAGTGGCTGGATGGGTTGTCGGTGCAGGTGTTTGCGTCGTGCGGCTGCGACCGAACGATTCGCCTGTGGGACAATCGTCTCTCACCAGCGGAGTGCTGCGTGTGCACGGTGCACGAGGCGCACGACGGCGACGTGAACGTCTGCTCGTGGAATCGCATTGAGACGACGCTGTTGCTGAGTGGCGGCGACGACGGCGTCCTCAAAGTCTGGGACTTGAAACACATCCAGGTTGGCAAACGCACCGTTAGCAGACAGAATGTCTAGAGGGCACCCGCTTCGCTCGCGAGTGACCACCGACTGTGACTGTGGTTTGCACGTTCAGCGTGAGCGTCCGGTGGCGCAGTTCAAGCAGCACAGCAAGCCGATCACGTCGGTCGACTGGTGTCCGGGCGACAGCAGCACGTTCGCGGCCAGTGCCGAGGACGATCAGACGAGCATCTGGGATCTGGCCTTGGAGGAGGACGAGCCAGCGGTGGGCGAGTCGAACGAAGAGCGGCTGGATGTGCCGCCGCAGTTGCTGTTCGTGCACGCAGGACAGAAACACGTCAAGGAGCTCAGGTGGCACGCGAACCTGGCCGGCACGCTGGTTAGCACGGCCAGTACTGGATTCGACTTGTTCAGAACGATTAATCTGTGAGTGATACTGACATTGCGATTGAGCTTGCAAACTGAAGCGAGCTGGAGTGGTGCGCAAACTGGTCGTTAAACTGTTATTGCTAGATTGTTATTGATGTGTCATGATGTGTTTGATTGATTGGATAGCCAATGATGGTTGCTTGTTAGTTTTTGTTGGTCGACAACAGCATGTTAAACATGGGCAAATGAAAAAAAAACAAGACAGGTTTGAAGTACCGCAAAATATCACAGAAACCACCATGGAACATTCATCACAATGTGACCGCGTTATAAAGATGCCGCAACACATCGCCATGGTTCTTGTTGTTTTTGTGGTTTTCTAGTTCGATATTAGTCAATGAATCGGCGCACTCGCGCTGTCAGCATAGTTTCAACTGTTTTGTGTTCTCTGCTCTGACTGTCACAAGTTCTACTCTTGACTTGTCGCTCCGTGACGCTGAACGATCGGTTCTGTGGTGGCACCAGTGCTGTCGCCTTGCTCGGTGACTCGGTGGCATGGCGCGTCTGCCCGTTGCCTGCGCCGTCGCCAGCCGCTTGTTGCCGCAGTGTCCAGCGTGTCTTGTCCTTCCGGAGCAGTTTCGCAAACACGCGACTGTCGTGGCCGTCCAGAAACGGACACTCCTCCTGTGCGTCGCGCAGGCAGAGGCCATTGGCCGCTTGGATGGACACGCGCGGCAGCACCGACAGTTTGTTGCCAGCTGACACCAGTGACGGCCGTCGGTGGCGTTTGTGCGCGTTGTTTGACGTTGTGCTCGCGTCAGGGCGGCTGTTGTGAGCGCGCTTCATCGCGACACACCGCAGCACGCACGTCAGTTCGGTGCACACGGCAACCAGCGCGTCGCGGAACGATTGGTTGATCAACGCGTATATAACTGGGTTGGCAACGGTGCTCAGCATGGACACGAAGTGAAGCAGCATCGTCACCACGTACCTGCGCAAAGTGCGAATGTTTATGAATGTGTTTGTTACAAACAAAAGAACTTGTCTGACGCGTGCATGATCGTGCACAGTATAAAACAAACACACTGGCACAAATGCAGCGTTTATGTAGACCAGTGTGTTTGTCGTCCAAGTGACTGCGACAACACGACGCTGAAAAAAGTGCTGTTTTATGTCGCAAGATCGTTTAATGAACGTAACAGTGTCCTTGTGTTTGATGAACCCAGCAGGTATGCTCTTCATTACACTTTAAGCGATATGGTTTGCATGATGCGTCCAATTGCAGTCTCGCACGATACTCACATGAGCGTGTAGTGGTTGCCGTTGGCATCCGTGACTTGGAACGGATCAAAATGCGGGTCCGACTGCGTCGACAAGTCCGTGTAGACGCTGGCGATGTTTTGCGGCAGTTTGGTGAGGAGAAAGATGATCACTTGCAGCGTGAGGATGTGCGAGTTGCGGCGTCGGTGTCTGCGCTGCGTGCGTATTTCCGACCGCATGCTCTTCAGTGCGTCCACGTTCACGGTTGACACCGGAGACGCCCCGGAGCACGTGGACTCGCGGCGATCCGGACTCGCGGGAGGCGTGCTCAGCACAAGACCACCTGCGCAACAAAATGTACTGCGGTTGAACTCGAAAGTACATTGTAGGCAATCAGCTGGTTGGCTCGTGAGCACGTGCATGCATGCGTTCTGTGCAGGCATTGCTGCAGAGGTGGCGTCTGTCCTGCACAGAATGCATACGTTGTACGTGATCACCAACCAATCAGCTGATAGCGCATAATTTAGAGTTCCTCTGTACATACAGTGCGTACCAGAAATGTCCTTGACGCCGCCCATGACGACCGCAGTGCGTTGCATCTGCAGCCGTTGCAGGCGTCTGTGCGCGCGTCTGTTCAGCTCCCTGAATATCTGCACGTATGTAGCAGAACATGATCGTCGGTGTCGGCAGCACGAACTGCACGGCGAGCACCGTGAACGTGAACGAGTTCTTCACTGTTACGTTCGTCCAGTCTTCCTGGAAATGCAGTATGTGTGGAGGTCGGATGATTTCGATCCTGACGCAGCGCTACGTTTTGTCAAAAATCCAAACCAGTACCGTATCTACTTTACTGAGTCCCAACACGATTAAATTGCTAAAGTGGTTCTCACTGCGTTTCAGGTGATACGCGCA
>JASANC010005563.1:0-11598 GCA_030248135.1 Theristus sp. LFF4_11 | reverse complement strand
GGCTCCAGGGTGTTTGTTTCGTGTGCACAGAAACAGGTTTGTGGCTTATTAATAGGTTCGCGCAGGACGCTGATGAAATTTGAAAAACGCGCGCGAGAGGATAACGGCTCATATAATGCGTGATGCGCTGTCCGCTCGCTGACGCTCGCTCGCGCATCCGCATGATATGTAGATAAGAGTTATAATTTTTTTATCAAACACAATTCATTTTTGACCATCGCCTGTAACTAGTGTTCACAGGTTGTTTCAGTTTTGACTGCCCGCCCGTTTCACCTTTTTGTGTTTTTCCTCTCAAATTTTTTTATTGGTTTGCAGTTAGTTTATCAGATCTGACCCTGTCCGATTCAAGGTTCAACCCGTTTGACGGCCCTTCTATCATGCTTGTTCTTTAATTTTGTTTGTAAAGCCCCGAAAAGCAAAAAATAAAATGGCAGTGGCCGGTGAATAGAGTGACATTCCTTGGGTCTTTTTTAAAAGTTTTCTTGGGTTTTGAGTGCCACCAGAAAAACACACAGTTTGCCTTTGTTGAGAGTAGAAATTGTGTTGCTTAGTCCACTTTGTCACCAATTTTAACTTCGATTGCGTTTGCTCATAATTTTTTTTCTCAAATAAACAAGTGGGCGTTGGCAACTTTTTGTAAGACAAACACATGGAAATTTGAGATTATACACGTAATTTAAGGCCTGTATTGATAATAATGTCTCATGTTTTTATTTTAATAATGTCTCAATGCAGAGGCCTGCTGCTAAATTTAAGTCTGTGTTTCGTGTGTACGTATTTGCTAGCGTGATCGGATTATTGACTGTTTTGTAAATGATTATTATTGTATTTCAATGAAACTCCAAGTTTGTTTGTTCATAATGTTGCAATAACGTTTCTTCTTAAAAACCACGTTTTTAATTAAAAGAGAGTGTTTTACTTACAATGTACATTATCGTCAGTCAAGAATGTTGCATATGTATACACACAGTGCGATGGCGTGCTGCACCGTGATGTACCGTTCCGTGCGATGGCGTGTTTTGCCAAATCGTTACGAGCGATGTCGTGCTGTAAATTGGCGTGCAGTGTCGTGCTGTCGCCGTGCGATGTTGTGCCGGCGTGCTGTGCCTTGCTGCGCCGTGCTCTTTTGTCTGTGTGATGTCTTGAAGTGAGGTGCCATGTTATGCCGTGCCGTGATGTGCGATGACGTGCTGTCGCCATTACGTCATAGCCTTGTACGTGCTGTGCACCAGCGTGCCGTGCCGTGCCGTGCCTTGCCTTGGCGTGCCTAGCTCTTTTGTTTGAGTGATGTCTCGTAGTGAGGTGGCGTGCTGCCGTGCCATGATATACAGTACAATGGCGTGCTAACGCAGTGTCTTTCATATTTGACGTGCACTGTGCCGTGCCATGTCTCACCGTGCTACCGTGTCATGTCATCCGTACAAACAATGCCAATGTTCGTTCGCATGTTCGTACTTCGTTTTTGAGTTGTGCGTGATCAAGTACTCTGCAACCTTCAGCTCGAATAAAGTGCACACGTTCAATTCGAACGCGCACGTGTGAACGAATACGCCTTGCTTGCAGTTTGTTTTAATTAATTTTTCAGCATGCAACTTTTTTAAATACTGCATTTGTCCGTGTCGGCCGAGCCTTTGTTTACTATCAGATATGAAGCCCCTTTGTGTTCGACTTAACTGGAAACAACACACAATTCAGTAGAGCACATGCAAAATCTGAAACGGTCGGACAAAGCCTGTTTCGATGCTGGTTTTCCTGCGTTGGATTTATCAAGATAAGGCATAACGTTGTTTTATACTAATGCGGTTGCGTTTCATAATCTTTTAAAATTTTAATCTGTTGCAGTTAGCAATAAAAATTGCAACAGTCATCATACCAGACGGCCATTTCGTGCCAGCCAATCGGTCAATGATGACGTTTTTGCATGAATTTCACAATTCATTTTCGTGTTTGTATCTGATGATGAAATGTAATTGGTATTTTGCTTCATGTTGCCATATGATAATAAACTTTGACGCGCGTTTCGAATTCAGTGTATTAATCATACGCATATTCAGTTTTTTTAGCAAATCTTGCCTGGCAACCGTGCGATGTCTATCGTTGCATTCCTGTATATTTACAATTGGTTGAATTCGAATCGCAAACGCGCTGATTGGTTGCCCCAGCGAAATGCAGCCAATCAGTGCGCACTGAGAGCAGTTGTGAAGTTTTCGTCCGTCTCTGTTTTTGATGCATGTTTTTCCACTGTTTGGTGAATAAATGAGATATGTTCGCGCGCGCATTTTTCAATGATTTTTTTCTGCAAAATAGGCCGTATTTGTTTCCATCTAACGAATCCCATATATCAACCAACAGAGATAAAAAAACATGTTGAAACGCCCGATAACAAAGTAGTCAGGCTATATTTTGTCCGTTTTTTTTATCACATCCAGCAAGCGAATTTGCACAATGTGCAATTAGCTAATTATTTTCATTCGAATTTTCTGCACACACACACAGAAAAAAATTCATTTGGTGACCCTTGTGGTGCCCCTTTTGGTGACCGACCATACCTTTTTAATTATCATATCAGCGTTTTTTTCTTGAGTTTATAGCTTCCCGCCCACGCACGTTCCAGAAATCCGGAATTTACTAAATTCCGGTGTTTTAAAAAGGTTTATCTGAGCCTTGCTGCATGGCTTTAGCCTATGTGGCCTCGCTATGGTTGTTGATGAACTGCAAAAAGTTACTGTGAAGCACAGGAAAGGCATTCTTTTCATGAAAAAAACCGAAACACAGTAAGGTATGCCCGATTAAACATGGCATTGAACAAGGAGCGCGCGAATTTGAATGAATGGACATTCCGAAACGCAGCAGAAATTTTGACACTGGATCGACAGCTACAACGGTAAAGTTTTAAAGTTCAATATCTGCACAAAACAACCGAAATGATTTTTAATCCGTTTTCAATCTTTGCCAGTCCCGCTTACATGGACGTCCGACAAAATTCCATTTTTACCAAAATTCCTTAATTTTTTCTGCTATACCAGTTCGTTTCACTTATGTGCTGGTCTTTACAGTATCTCAGCAAGGTGTCTATGCCACGAAATAAATTCAAACAAATAGAATGGTAGTCGTGTGTTCGAGGTTGATTCACTGCGCTGTGTTGAGCTCACACCTGCGAAAATTGTTCTGTACCGCAAAAACTAACTGTGCACACATAAAGAACTGTTTTTTTCTGTTGAACACAGCCAAGCTACACGTAGCCTTGTCTGGGCTTACGTTTGAAAACTATGATATATAACTTTTTTAGTTTTAGTCGGCAAATATGCACACACACCCACACTGTATCATACAGTTCTTGTTTCGTTCAACCATATTTTTTATTATTATTTTGCCTGAAAACATGCACATGACCAACATAAAACTGTTGTTATCAGACTTTGTCCTTTTGTAGTTGGTTCTGATGTCCATTTTAATAAAAAATACGATTATCTACTTTTGCAAAAACTTTTACTAAAACCAAACGCATTTTTCGACAAAATTGACAGTATAACTTTGCTAAATGTGTTACTACCGAGTGGTTGCATTCGAATTATCGAAAGCTGTTTATGGTATGGCTGAATAAAAACGACAGTCCTTGCATTCTCCCTCAAGGCGGATCAGTCGCAGACTAATTTCCGTGAAGTCTTGCGTATAAGGTCTCCTTATATAACTTTGAAAATCAAAAGTTTTTGAAAAAAAGTGGAATTCCGTACTTGCAGCCATATGGTGAGGTATCCAATCAGCGTGTACTGTTCTCTCGGCCAACACGGAATCAGCCTTATGTTCGTTTTCATCTTCGTTCCCAGGGTCACCGCCACGCACTTCATAATATTTTTTTATGTTTTATTTATTTCCATTAACTTTTCGCATGAAAATGTATCTTATCTGAACGATTATTTGCATAAGTAAGTATGCGATAAGTTGTTTTAACGGTTTTCAGACGAAAAATTTTTTTTTACAAAATTGGCGTTTTTTGCAGAACGTATAGTTAAGGCGGCGGGCTGTTTTTTAAAACACTGCCGAGGAATAAAATTGTAATACCACCTACCATGAGAAGATGAACAAAAAAACAAATATTTTTTGCCGTATTCTCATTCACATTTACATTACAGAGACGATCAACCAACACACAAACCATGAATTTGAAGAAAAAGTTATACATACCTACATACAAGATGTGCAAAATTTATTCACAATACAACTAACTGAAAGACTATGATACTTTTTTACCTGTACGTTTCAATGAACGTATACAATCCCATGACGTTCTGTTTGTCTGGTTGATTTTTCTGCTAAAAAAACCGCTGTGAAATTTAGACTGTTCAAGAACTAAAAATTCCGATTATGTTTCAATTTTTGATCCTGTCAGAGAAGCGAATTAGTTGATAATTGAAAAAAGATGTTTCAATTTCAATATGCTTTCGTCTCCTCATGCACTCGTATACCAACTTTTTATTTTTTCAAACTTTGCGGCTGCTTCAACCTACACACGACACGCTCTTTCTTACCTGTTCCATTTTTACCTTTAGAAAATCTAATTATGTCTGTCATCACAATTGCATTAGGTCATAGTACACTAACATGCAGTGCTGTTATTCATTATTCTTCATGCAATTTGGTTGGGCAGGCTTTTAATCGTGTACAGGCTAAACATTTTAAAAGTGTAAATTCAGGCCTTCATTCGCAACAAACGCTTCATGAACCATAAAAGTACATTGTAAACCCCAATTCTCAGTTTTAAAAGAAGTGCAAAATGCAGTGTAGAATGCAATTTTGTCCGCGTGGCTAGATACATTGATGTTTTACTTTTTCCGTAAACTTGTCTTCAAATCCCGTAAAGTCTTGCATATAAGGTCTCCTCATATAAATTTGAAAATCAAAAATTTCTGAAAAAAGTGGAATTTTGTGTGACAGCCTTATAAGTGGGAGGAGGTCTTATAAAGCAAACATTAGGAATTCCGGGCCTTATAAACGGGGTAGGATTTCGACCAAGTCAAAATTTTGAATTTTTTGGTTTCCCGCCGTGTGTAACTCCGCCCACTTTTGGGTGGGGGTCTTATAAGTGGGAGGAACCTTATATGCAAGACTTTGCGGTAAATAGCCGATTCATCACATGCTATCCTAAATCACAATCACTAACCTAAATTAAACCAAATTACTGTAGGACTGGCACGCCTTTTTTGTTTTCCAATCCAATATGTTATTCTGATGTGACGGTGTTCAAGAGGAACATCTTGTGCTTTCAGTACTTTTCATAGGCTTGCCTCGAGACACCACTTTCAATTAAGGTGGTCCGGTCTTCCCGTCCAGGCGTTTTTTCCTTAAAAAACCATCAGACAAAAAATAATTTGCTTAAATCAAGGATGAAATGTTTTCGTACAGGGTGGCTGAAAAGTATATGTCTTGTTAGACTGCCGCTTAAGTATGAGGCAACAAATCCAAAAAAACTCCTTCCGCGGAACTGTGTACTTTCTTGAAAGTTCCATTATCGTTCATCAGGTTACGCGTCCAATTCAGGTAGCAAATTTATGGATTGCGCCACGTTTTTCCGGTTCCCTCATGTTTAGGCGCCTTTTTCGGTGTATAAATCGCCAAAGGCTCCGTGTTCAGTTGTGCAGTTTCGATTTCTGAACGCAACGCTTCATTGGTGTGCCTGTTGTTTTGCAAAAAACATACATCTGGAACGTGGGCTGGTTCACCGTGTAATGCTACTTAGTTCAGATTTTTAAGACTTTATACTTGATAAAATCTCAATATCAAAAAAACCAAATTCAGTGATACGTTTTGTCTTTTTACTGAAAAACTTTTCTGCTGCGAAATGAAAACAAACACCCATTTGAAAATGCAATTGGGAGCGCCGCAACGTTGACTGTTGTCTCAGTTTTCTTGCATATGCAGCAAATGTGATCTTCAGGTGATTTCCGTGTTGAAGTCAGATAATCAAAACCAGAATAATACAAAAAATGAACTTAGCAAAAGTGCAACGCCAGATTTGGCGTGTTGCGAGGCCACCCGCGACGTTGGTAATACGCTTTTTCAATGCGTAGCCTGAGGTTTTACGCGCGCGCGCCACGGCCATGTGTCTGGCCCATTTGTTCGAGCTTGTTAGGGATAAGTGCGCAAAACGTCACAGCCATGTTGGGACTTGAGAGGCGCTGGGTTGAGAGAGACCCCCCACCTGGATACGAGGCTGCGGCGTGACGATGTGGCATGCCGTCTGGGGCGGCAGGTATTATTATGTCATTATTATGTATCTGTTTTATTGAACGTGTCGTAATACGCAGTTGCACGCACAGGTAGGGAAAATGTTTCACGTATTGCGCGTGGCAATTTGAAATGAACTTAATCACGGGACACAACTTCAACATCTTTTATTTAGCGTGAAATGACACCAAAACCTGTGCAAATGTCCATGGTTCCCTAAACCTCGCCCAGCCCCCTTCGCAACACAAGCACCTGCGAGCGCCGAACCCCAAGCAGCACCGTAACCGGATACCGTTAACGGGGCCGCTTTTATCAGGGACACCCTTGAGCGCGAGACAACTTTTTGCATTGTTTTTTACGTGATGCGCCCAATATTCATGTACCGCTGTAATTTGCAGTGCTCTCAGCATGCGTGTTTCTGTGAAAAAGCTTCATTTATGGATGCTCTTCATGAAAGCTGATGATATTGATTGCGTTTGTCTTTGCATCCTCGTGAAATTACGTGTCTCTTCTCCGTTCCATTCTCATTTCGTTTTAGCATCAGCACACAATTTTGTTATACATTTGTACATACAGTGCATGTTCCTGCCATCCAGACAGACAGAAATATGATTTTTCTCAAAATTCGATTTTCTTAAAACCAGTCGACTGATACCCTGCCGGTAATTGAGAATCCATTCAGTTGATTGGTTTGAGATTTAGCAATCGCATCGTGGTGTATTGGCTTTCTTCCATGTTTTGCCGGCCCGTACCCGTCAAAAATTCAGTAATCTTGCTTTGTGTCCTGTTTATCCAGTCGGTTCCCCCCCCCCCCCCCCCCCCCCCCCCCCCCCCCCCCCCCCCCCCCCCCCCTCCCCCCCCCCCCCCCCTGTTAGTGTCTGAACTATTTCAATTAACACCCCGTGCATGACAAACATTCCCCCTAACTCTCTTTCTTTACCTCCGATTTTGGTCTGTTCAAATCTTGGTTCGGTTTGCCGACCAAAATGGAACAGGAAGAGAAGAAGTCGCGTCGTGGGTAGCCCCCCGTTGAAGCAGCCGCACAGTTTGAAAAAATAAAAAAAAAAGTTGGTATACGAGTGCATGAGGAGACGAAAGCATATTGAAATTGAAACATCTTTTTTCAATTATCAACTAATTCGCTTCTCTGACAGGATCAAAAATTGAAACATAATCGGAATTTTTAGTTCTTGAACAGTCTAAATTTCACAGCGGTTTTTTTTAGCAGAAAAATCAACCAGACAAACAGAACGTCATGGGATTGTATACGTTCATTGAAACGTACAGGTAAAAAAGTATCATAGTCTTTCAGTTAGTTGTATTGTGAATAAATTTTGCACATCTTGTATGTAGGTATGTATAACTTTTTCTTCAAATTCATGGTTTGTGTGTTGGTTGATCGTCTCTGTAATGTAAATGTGAATGAGAATACGGCAAAAAATATTTGTTTTTTTGTTCATCTTCTCATGGTAGGTGGTATTACAATTTTATTCCTCGGCAGTGTTTTAAAAAACAGCCCGCCGCCTTAACTATACGTTCTGCAAAAAACGCCAATTTTGTAAAAAAAAATTTTCGTCTGAAAACCGTTAAAACAACTTATCGCATACTTACTTATGCAAATAATCGTTCAGATAAGATACATTTTCATGCGAAAAGTTAATGGAAAATAAATAAAACATAAAAAAATATTATGAAGTGCGTGGCGGTGACCCTGGGAACGAAGATGAAAACGAACATAAGGCTGATTCCGTGTTGGCCGAGAGAACAGTACACGCTGATTGGATACCTCACCATATGGCTGCAAGTACGGAATTCCACTTTTTTTCAAAAACTTTTGATTTTCAAAGTTATATAAGGAGACCTTATACGCAAGACTTCACGGAAATTAGTCTGCGACTGATCCGCCTTGAGGGAGAATGCAAGGACTGTCGTTTTTATTCAGCCATACCATAAACAGCTTTCGATAATTCGAATGCAACCACTCGGTAGTAACACATTTAGCAAAGTTATACTGTCAATTTTGTCGAAAAATGCGTTTGGTTTTAGTAAAAGTTTTTGCAAAAGTAGATAATCGTATTTTTTATTAAAATGGACATCAGAACCAACTACAAAAGGACAAAGTCTGATAACAACAGTTTTATGTTGGTCATGTGCATGTTTTCAGGCAAAATAATAATAAAAAATATGGTTGAACGAAACAAGAACTGTATGATACAGTGTGGGTGTGTGTGCATATTTGCCGACTAAAACTAAAAAAGTTATATATCATAGTTTTCAAACGTAAGCCCAGACAAGGCTACGTGTAGCTTGGCTGTGTTCAACAGAAAAAAACAGTTCTTTATGTGTGCACAGTTAGTTTTTGCGGTACAGAACAATTTTCGCAGGTGTGAGCTCAACACAGCGCAGTGAATCAACCTCGAACACACGACTACCATTCTATTTGTTTGAATTTATTTCGTGGCATAGACACCTTGCTGAGATACTGTAAAGACCAGCACATAAGTGAAACGAACTGGTATAGCAGAAAAAATTAAGGAATTTTGGTAAAAATGGAATTTTGTCGGACGTCCATGTAAGCGGGACTGGCAAAGATTGAAAACGGATTAAAAATCATTTCGGTTGTTTTGTGCAGATATTGAACTTTAAAACTTTACCGTTGTAGCTGTCGATCCAGTGTCAAAATTTCTGCTGCGTTTCGGAATGTCCATTCATTCAAATTCGCGCGCTCCTTGTTCAATGCCATGTTTAATCGGGCATACCTTACTGTGTTTCGGTTTTTTTCATGAAAAGAATGCCTTTCCTGTGCTTCACAGTAACTTTTTGCAGTTCATCAACAACCATAGCGAGGCCACATAGGCTAAAGCCATGCAGCAAGGCTCAGATAAACCTTTTTAAAACACCGGAATTTAGTAAATTCCGGATTTCTGGAACGTGCGTGGGCGGGAAGCTATAAACTCAAGAAAAAAACGCTGATATGATAATTAAAAAGGTATGGTCGGTCACCAAAAGGGGCACCACAAGGGTCACCAAATGAATTTTTTTCTGTGTGTGTGTGCAGAAAATTCGAATGAAAATAATTAGCTAATTGCACATTGTGCAAATTCGCTTGCTGGATGTGATAAAAAAAACGGACAAAATATAGCCTGACTACTTTGTTATCGGGCGTTTCAACATGTTTTTTTATCTCTGTTGGTTGATATATGGGATTCGTTAGATGGAAACAAATACGGCCTATTTTGCAGAAAAAAATCATTGAAAAATGCGCGCGCGAACATATCTCATTTATTCACCAAACAGTGGAAAAACATGCATCAAAAACAGAGACGGACGAAAACTTCACAACTGCTCTCAGTGCGCACTGATTGGCTGCATTTCGCTGGGGCAACCAATCAGCGCGTTTGCGATTCGAATTCAACCAATTGTAAATATACAGGAATGCAACGATAGACATCGCACGGTTGCCAGGCAAGATTTGCTAAAAAAACTGAATATGCGTATGATTAATACACTGAATTCGAAACGCGCGTCAAAGTTTATTATCATATGGCAACATGAAGCAAAATACCAATTACATTTCATCATCAGATACAAACACGAAAATGAATTGTGAAATTCATGCAAAAACGTCATCATTGACCGATTGGCTGGCACGAAATGGCCGTCTGGTATGATGACTGTTGCAATTTTTATTGCTAACTGCAACAGATTAAAATTTTAAAAGATTATGAAACGCAACCGCATTAGTATAAAACAACGTTATGCCTTATCTTGATAAATCCAACGCAGGAAAACCAGCATCGAAACAGGCTTTGTCCGACCGATTCAGATTTTGCATGTGCTCTACTGAATTGTGTGTTGTTTCCAGTTAAGTCGAACACAAAGGGGCTTCATATCTGATAGTAAACAAAGGCTCGGCCGACACGGACAAATGCAGTATTTAAAAAAGTTGCATGCTGAAAAATTAATTAAAACAAACTGCAAGCAAGGCGTATTCGTTCACACGTGCGCGTTCGAATTGAACGTGTGCACTTTATTCGAGCTGAAGGTTGCAGAGTACTTGATCACGCACAACTCAAAAACGAAGTACGAACATGCGAACGAACATTGGCATTGTTTGTACGGATGACATGACACGGTAGCACGGTGAGACATGGCACGGCACAGTGCACGTCAAATATGAAAGACACTGCGTTAGCACGCCATTGTACTGTATATCATGGCACGGCAGCACGCCACCTCACTACGAGACATCACTCAAACAAAAGAGCTAGGCACGCCAAGGCAAGGCACGGCACGGCACGCTGGTGCACAGCACGTACAAGGCTATGACGTAATGGCGACAGCACGTCATCGCACATCACGGCACGGCATAACATGGCACCTCACTTCAAGACATCACACAGACAAAAGAGCACGGCGCAGCAAGGCACAGCACGCCGGCACAACATCGCACGGCGACAGCACGACACTGCACGCCAATTTACAGCACGACATCGCTCGTAACGATTTGGCAAAACACGCCATCGCACGGAACGGTACATCACGGTGCAGCACGCCATCGCACTGTGTGTATACATATGCAACATTCTTGACTGACGATAATGTACATTGTAAGTAAAACACTCTCTTTTAATTAAAAACGTGGTTTTTAAGAAGAAACGTTATTGCAACATTATGAACAAACAAACTTGGAGTTTCATTGAAATACAATAATAATCATTTACAAAACAGTCAATAATCCGATCACGCTAGCAAATACGTACACACGAAACACAGACTTAAATTTAGCAGCAGGCCTCTGCATTGAGACATTATTAAAATAAAAACATGAGACATTATTATCAATACAGGCCTTAAATTACGTGTATAATCTCAAATTTCCATGTGTTTGTCTTACAAAAAGTTGCCAACGCCCACTTGTTTATTTGAGAAAAAAAATTATGAGCAAACGCAATCGAAGTTAAAATTGGTGACAAAGTGGACTAAGCAACACAATTTCTACTCTCAACAAAGGCAAACTGTGTGTTTTTCTGGTGGCACTCAAAACCCAAGAAAACTTTTAAAAAAGACCCAAGGAATGTCACTCTATTCACCGGCCACTGCCATTTTATTTTTTGCTTTTCGGGGCTTTACAAACAAAATTAAAGAACAAGCATGATAGAAGGGCCGTCAAACGGGTTGAACCTTGAATCGGACAGGGTCAGATCTGATAAACTAACTAACTGCAAACCAATAAAAAAATTTGAGAGGAAAAACACAAAAAGGTGAAACGGGCGGGCAGTCAAAACTGAAACAACCTGTGAACACTAGTTACAGGCGATGGTCAAAAATGAATTGTGTTTGATAAAAAAATTATAACTCTTATCTACATAT
>JASANC010005562.1:0-23189 GCA_030248135.1 Theristus sp. LFF4_11 | reverse complement strand
TCAAAGTGAGTGCGAATTAGTTTCTCTAAAATTTTGCACAAATCTAAGTTGTTTCTTTCTGAGCAACTGTCTAAAATTTCAGTGAACACAACTCGAGAAATAACGCGTCGAACACCTACCCACTACTTCTGAAACACCTGTGCAATCGTTTCACAAACTGAAACTTTTTATTGCGCGCGTGAACATTTATCAGCACGTTTGCATTTTTCAATTTGTCGATTGGTTTCGTTCGCGGTTGTTGATGTTTTTGGAAGCAGCAACTGAACATTGCAAACTTGAATATACAAAATCGGCATGTTCAAACTGGTAGAATCATCCGTTCAACTAAACCAATGGGAGAACGTGATAGCCAAGCAGTTTTACCCATTGTTCACAGACGTTTTGAACTGTGTGCGGGCGAGATCAGCTGTGCCCGGAGTATCATTCGAATTTTATGAATTTCATCAACCGCAAAACCACAAAAATCAACCGAAAACCACTGGCTTCTGTCTGTTTCGTCACATTGAACACACCGACTATCGTGAGGTGAACTTGGTCGTCGACCCAAAAGACGCGTTTAGAGACGCAAAAGATTACGCCAGTTTTGTGGTAGAATTGTTGAACGCTGACGATTTTCCGTGGAAACATGATTTGACGGACTTCAATTTTCGGCTTCCACTTCTTTGTGGCATGAGCAAACAAGAAATGGTGGAGCAGATTTGTAAAAAGGCAACGAACTGGATCCACTGGGTGCCGACTGGTGAAGTGTTGCACCTTTACCACGTTTGGGTCTGTTTGGGTTGGTTAAAATTATGAAACAGTTTCACGCATGACTCGGGAATTCAAAATTGGCAATGTGATTCGAGTCCTCTAAATAGGGTCGAGTCGAGTCACAAAGGCGATTTTGAATTGCTGCCACATGAAGATTGAAACTGGTTTCCCGATTACGTCTGCGCACGCATCGAGTCGCAGAACCTAAAAAAATTGAGAATATTTATTTTCGGAAATCATCAGTGTCAAAACAATTGATAGAAGTTTCGAAAAAAACCCAGAAAGACCCTGAAGACATCGACTGGCTACTGAAACATCGTTCACTTGATGCGCTGCCAGC
This sequence comes from Theristus sp. LFF4_11, assembly GCA_030248135.1. NCBI lineage: Eukaryota > Metazoa > Nematoda > Chromadorea > Monhysterida > Xyalidae > Theristus > Theristus sp. LFF4_11. The sequence goes on along the minus strand of JASANC010005562.1, from coordinate 22,099 downwards.
CGGTTGCTATTGGGACAAACTGAGCGTGTCAGATGCCGACACTGTGTTCAATTCACGACCCGCCGTGCACAAATATCCGATTCAAAAAATCGAGATTCTGTGGAGCATCGAAAATGGACTGACCACTTGCGTGCGCGAGACGAGAACAGGCAGGCCAATATCGTGGGGCATGCTCGACTCGATATTGAAAGAGCGCCTGCTCTACACTGTCGCCGAATACCGTGGCAAAGGTACGTTGGCAAATGCGGTGTGGCAAATTGCATGGCTTGCTTTCAAACCACCAAATTGCAATCCGATTGGCAACTAGCTCGCTTTTGAGCGAATTTCACACTGCCATCCAAAATTCAAAATGATTGTTTTCCAGGTCTTGCTCAACTGATTGAAAAGATGATATTGCTCACTATATCGATGCCACGAAATATCATCCCAAACGGCGCAGTGGAGAGCACGAATCATTTGCGAATCAAACACATTGAGAAATCGCCGTATCATAAGACGTGCAAGGAAATTCTCCTTGGCCAAGCTGTTTTCACTGGAAGAAGCACCAAAAGCAGAATGTGATAACAGAACAGATTTTTTCGTTAATGACTATTTGTTTGATAACTTTAACGTTGTGACAGTGGAATAGGCGAACAGCCACAGCGTGATAAAAGCGCCATTCATGAAGTTGTACAGGGTGTAAACGGTGTAAAGATTACGTGTATGCGTTTCATGTGAATACCAACACACGCTATGAAGCTTATCAGACACAACATGAGCTTAGTTTTCATGCATTTTTCTACTTGCTATTCAGTGTTGCGTTGCATGTTTGAAGACGATTGAAATCCTCACTTGTAAATGCGTCACTATTCATAAAACTGGCCACAGGAATCCCAATCGTTTCCGCCTCATCATCTGCTTGTTCACGTTGCCTCTATCATCTTTGTTGTCGCACTGCATCACTGAAAACCACTACGGACCAAAAAACTGACCAAAAAACAAAAAAAAATTGAACATAAACTTGGCAACCAGTTTTGTTGGTCAGTGGTTTGATGTGCAGCATTTATAGCTTAGGCTTAGGCTTTAGGCTTAGGCTTAGGCTTAGGCTTAGGCTTAGGCTTAGGCTTAGGCTTTGGCTTCGGCTTCAACTTCGGCTTAGGCTTAGGCTTAGGCTTAGGCTTAGGCTTAGGCTTAGGCTTAGGCTTCGGCTTCGGCTTCGGCTTCGGCTAGGCTTAGGCATAGGCTTAGTCTTCGGCTTCGGCTTCGGCTTCGGCTTCGGCTAGGCTTAGGCTTCGGCTTTGGCTAGGCTTAGGCTTAGGCTTAGGCTTAGGCTTAGGCTTAGGCTTAGGCCTAGGCTTAGGCTTAGGCTTAGGCTTAAGCTTAGGATTCGAAGTTTTTTTTAAATCAACAAAATTTCAAAATATCGGGATTTTTTAATTAATTTTTTCATTAATTAAGAAACGAATTTTGGCTTAGGCTTAGGCTTAGGCTTCGGTTTAGGGTTCGAAATTTTTATTAAATTAATTTTTTTTAAAAAAGTCGGGTATTTTTAATTAATTTCGTAATTAATTAAAAAACGAATTTTGGCTTAGGCTTAGGCGTAGGCTTAGGCTTAAGCTTATGCTTAGGCTTAGGCTTAGGCTTCGGTATAGACTTAGGCTTAAGCTTATGGTTAGGCTTGGACTTAGGCTTAGGCTTAGGCTTAGGCTTAGGCTTGGGGTTCAAAATTTTTTTAAATAAATTTTTTTTTAAAATTGGGATTTTTTAAATTACTAAAAAAACAAATTTTGGCTTAGGCTTAGATTTAGGCTTAGGTTTAGGCTTAGGCTTAGGCTTAGGATTCGGCTTAGGCTTATGCTTAGGCTTAGGCTTAGGCTTAGGCTTAGGGATCAAATTTTTTTTAAATAAAAAAAATTTTTGAAAAAATCGGGATTTTTTAAATTAATTTTTTTATTAATTAAAAAAAACGAATTTTGGTTTAGGCTTAGGCTTAGGCTTAGGCTTTGGCTTAGAGTTCGAATTTTTTTAAATAATTTTTTTTGAAAAAATTGGGATTTTTTAAGTAATTTCGTAAAAAATTAAAAAAACGAAGTTAAGCTTAGGCTTAGGCTTAGGCTTAGACTTAGAGTTCGAATTTTTTTAAATATAATTTTTTTGAAAAAAATTGGGGTTTTTAATTAATTTCTTAATTAAATAAAAAACGAATTTTGGCTTAGGCTTAGCCTTAGGCTTAGGCTTAGGCTTAGGCTTAGGCTTATGCTTAGGCTTAGGCTTAGGCTTAGGCTTAGGCTTAGGCTAGGCTTAGGCTTAGGCTTAGGCTTAGGCTTAGGCTTAGGCTTAGGCTTAAGGTTCGATTTTTTTTTAAATGAAAAAAAATTTTGAAAAAATCGGGATTTTTTAAATTAATTTTTTAATTAACTAAAAACGAATTTTGGCTTGGGCTTAGGCTTAGGCTTCGGCTTAGGGTTCGAAATTTTTTTTGAATAATTTTTTTTTAAAAACTTGGGATTTTTTAACTAATTTCGTAATTAATTAAAAAAAACAAATTTTAGCTTAGGCTTAGGCTTAGGCTTAGGCTTATGCTTAGGCTTAGGCATAGGCATAGGCATAGGCTTAGGCTTAGGCTTAGGCTTAGGCTTAGGCTTAAGCTTAGGCTTAGGCTTAGGCTTAGGCTTTGGCTTAGGCTTAGGCTTAGGCTTAGGCTTAGGCTTAGGCTTAGGCTTCGGCATCGGCTTAGGCTTAGGCTTAGGCTTAGGCTTAGGCTTAGGCTTAGGCTTGGGGTTCAAAATTCTTTTAAATAATTTTTTTAATTGGGATTTTTGAAAACTAATTAAATAAAAGAATTTTGGCTTAGGCTTAGGCTTAGGCTAAGGCTTAGGCTTAGGCTTAGGCTTAGGCTTAGGCTTAGGCTTAGGCTTAGGCTTAGGCTTATGCTTAGGCTTAGGCTTAGGCTTAGGCTTAGGCTTAGGCTTAAACTTAGGCTTAGGCTTAGGCTTAAACTTAGGCTTAGGCTTAGGCTTAGGCTTAGGCTTAGGCTTAGGCTTAGGCTTAGGCTTAGGCTTAGGCTTAGGCTTAGGCTTCGGCTTAGGCTTAGGCTTAGGCTTAGGCTTAGTCTTCGGCTTCGGCTTCGGCTTCGGCTTCGGCTAGGCTTAGGCTTAGGCTTAGTCTTCGGCTTCGGCTTCGGCTTCGGCTTCGGCTAGGCTTAGGCTTAGGCTTAGGCTTAGGCTTAGGCTTAGGCTTAGGCTTCCGTTCCGTTCCGCAATGAATCGACCGATGTGAATATTTGAATAGAAATGAACGTCAAACAGAAATGTCCGGAAGTGGTGTCCGTGTCCGCCGCAGTGTCCTCTGTCCCCGGAAATAAAAGTAGCTGCATAAACAGGCCAAGGGTGGTTTCGCTATTCACTGCTGATGTGCTACTTTAGTTTCGGGACACCTCGGAAGGACATCGGACACAATTTCGGACATTTTTTATTTTACCGTGTCGTGGATTTCTTTCACCCGTCCGCTTATGATTTTTTCGCTTTTGACTCTACTTTTCTCTTTTCTATTGCGGATCTTTGATGACGATGCACGATGATAAGTTCGCATGCAGGCTGTTCTTGCGTGATTTTGATTACGAAACCGCGTACACTAGTTTACTCTCTAGATTGAATTTGTTGCCGTTGTTCCAGTCAGTGTTCGTGACTCGTATGGTCTACGCTCATAAATGTATGACTGGTATTATTCGCGACTCAGTTTTTGAGCCACTGGTGGCTCACCGGACGCGTCTCAGTGCACGTGCAAACCATTCACGTTCCATTTATATTCCGGCGTGCCGTACGGCTCGTCGAATGTCATCCGCAATGTGCTCTATTGCCTATGCTTACAACCTGTTGGATCAATCAATTGTCAATCTGCCGATCTCGGCCTTCAAGCGTGCTATCAACAATACTGCTTTAATTGACAAACTACTAAACCGTAGCAAGACATCAAAGTTTGCCAAAGTTGTAACCAAACCTCCAAACTTCTATTGAAGTTTTTGTTGTGTACCGTCATGCTTTATCGCTCGTTCGTCTTTCTTATGGTCGTCATGTGCTGCTCGTCACTGTTCCCTGCATTTTTTCCCTATTGTGCTTAACTGTAAATTAACTGTAAATTACTCTTTTATTGTACCGCCGTGCTTTATCAGTAATTCGTTTTTGCTCATACTACGTTATTGTCTTTGTATTGAACTAGCAGTTGACCCGTGCCTACGGCCCGGGTAAAAAGTTTGCGATTTTGTTAACAGCAAGGTGCACCCGCGGATTAATCGACATTTGCTTCTGTTTTCCTGGAACGGGAAACGTGTTGATTTTTTAACCAAGGCCTTCTTTCATGCGTTGATACCGTTTATTGTTTGGGGCAAGCGTTCCGCTTTCATTTTTAGCTCGAGAACCCGCTCGATTTTTGAAAGTGCTTTTCAAACGTGTTTGTTTTTATGCTTTTCGATTCGGTGTCAATTCTATGTCAAAAATGATTCTTTTATAACCCTGTTATCGTGATTTGCAATCGCTGAGAAAGTTTTTTTCTAAACTAATTGAATTAGCTGCTCCCGTTTGTTTTCGGTTAGTTAAGTTTTAAAAACTCGGTTAAAGGCAAGTCGTTCCAGTTGGATTTTTTCTGGTTGAATGAAATTGTTCAAACGTGACTTGCTTGTTTGACAATTTCATTTTTCAGAGTCGCTAAGTCTGACACAAAGAGGCTTGTTTATCTTTTACAGAACTGGCCGGAATCGATACCCGTTTATTTGCACAATCCCATTTGTTTTTTATAGTAATCCCGCTTTTGCCAAAAATGTTTTAAACAATATGATTTCAGTTTCTGCTGTTTCAAAGTTGAAAATTTGTGTTCACCAATTTTGCTTTTTGAAAATCACAGAATTTTGGTTAAAATCTTGTAAAAACTGCTGTTTGTTTTGTGCTCTCACAATCGATCTTCATGACCTGTTTCAATTTGCTTTGATCCAACGTTCCGCAGCAACGTTACCCGTGTATTTGGTTCAGAAAAAATATGGGATTCAATTATTATTCACAGGAAAAGCAATTTTGTATGAAAAAAATTAATATCCGATTTCGGGCTCGTGTACTATTCCGGCCCGCGAAATTCCGGCCCGTAGAATTCCGGCCCGCTCATTCCGGCCCGAAGAATTCCGGCCCGAAGAATTCCGGCCCGGAGAATTCCGGCCCGGAGAATTTTCGCCAGCAAGAACAATATTAAACCACACGAAGTGATTTTTGGTAAATAAATTCTTGTGATTTTTTATTTTTGTTTAGAACTTGCTTGCAGTGACTTGTTGTAGGTTCCTAATCCTAAGCCAAGCCTTTTTGATAAAGTAAAAGGGTCACAAATCCTGTTCATGATAAAAAATTTAAAAATTTAGTTGTAGTTTCTTTTTTCCAAAAGGTTTCATTTTCCAAAAAAGCAAACAGGACGAACATCATTGAAAATACACTGTAACATGTGAACATCGATATTTTTATTTTATTATTTCATTACCAAAATCACTTCGTGTGGTTTAATATTGTTCGTGCTGGCGAAAATTCTCCGGGCCGGAATTCTCCGGGCCGGAATTCTTCGGGCCGGAATTCTTCGGGCCGGAATGAGCGGGCCGGAATTCTTCAGGCCGGAATTAGCGGGCCGGAATTGTACCCCCCCGCCGATTTCGTTATTGTTGGTTTTTCAAAGTCGCAAATTCGTTTTATTCGGAGACCCGTTTTTCCAATTTCTGCTGTCGATCATAATCGGATGTGCCGCCCATTCTGTGACATGGTGGCGGCTTTTTGGAGCAATTCGTTCCCGCACATTATAATCTCATCTTTTTACATCACAACTACCAACCGAACTGACCATTGCGACGTAACGTTGAGGAAAGAACTGAATGAATCATGATGACTCGTTGTTGAAAACCGAAAGAGAGAAAATAATTTGCATAGAAAAATTGTTAAAAAGTGATAGCAACATTTTGATTTCGCTGCCTTAAATAGCAAAAAGTTGGACGGACAGACAGACAGACAGACGGACAGACAAAGTATTTTTTTAGTATAGTAGATGCGTTTTTGCTTTTCGTCTCTCTGTTCATTATTCTTGCTTGACTGTGTGTTCTCTGTTTCTGTTGTGTTTTGGCTTGCCTACTCATGGTGTTTTACACTTCTCTGGTATTATGCCGTGCACTGCAGAATAAAACTGACTGACTGACTGACTGACGATCGATCGTGATACAGTGTATTCACTGACATATGACAGAATCGTTGTTGTTGCCGAAGTTGCCGGGCTGCTTTTTTTGATAAACAGCTTGCTGGTAATGTGCGGTGGCCTATTTGAAAGCCTTTATTTCTTTTATTCAAATTCCGAGCGCTCCTTTTACCTTGAAAACAGCTGCCATGTTTGATCGACAATTCGTACCGTACCGTACCGTACCGTAGGCGTTATCACTAAAAACTGCAAAACCTTGATTGCAAAACGCTCGACAACTTTCGGTTGTTCACTGGACCGTCAACAACGACAACTGGTTCATTGTTACACTTTGTTTTTTGTTGTTTCTTTGTCCTTTTAGGCTTGTTTCGTTTAATTTAGGCTCGTTACACTATGTTTTAGACTCACATAAATGGTATCACAGTATATCTGATTCAACCGCGCAAGGTTTGCCATTCGGTCTTTAGTGGAGCTTTGAGGGTTGAATTTGTGTCTCGCGATATTCCTCTCATTCATACTTTATTGTTTCGCAATATTTGCTTGTTGTTGTTGTTGTTGTGATTTTTAGGCGATGTTTTTAGCCAGGGCTAACCCAGAGAAGCGTACAGAACGCCATTGAGTAGGGCGCCCATCGAGTTTTCTCTGTCATTAAGTGCCTATACACCCCTCGGCGGGGCTCGATCCCCCGAGCGCACAGACAACAGTCTAACGAACTACCACCAGGCCACGAGGGTGACAAATGCTGTTTGCTGTCTTTTGACGTTTCCCCCGCGTTCCTGGCAACTGAAACACAATTGAGAACTAACAAGAAATTCAAAATTTTGAAATACTCTTGATACTTTACAAACAAAACTTATATTGAAAACATATTTTGTTTCCCTGTATCTGCAGTTTTATGCTTTATGTGTTCGTTCATAATTATAATACTGATATACTGTCGTGTTTGGTGACCAAGGCTTGTGCAGGTATTAATTTTCGTTTAAAAAATGAGACTGATAATTTCGGATTGTTGAAATTGTATATTCCTTCTAATTTCACTGGTTTCGCGATGAAACAACCTTTGTTTAAAAAAAGCTCAGTTTGAGTTTGAAATTTGAGTTTGAGCTTAGCTGAAAGTGATCGCGACTTGTGAAGACAAAACCACAAGCCACAAAAATGAACGATATAATGATATGTAAATGTAAACGAAATGGTGGTTGTCCTTTGTGTGTTGACAAACAATTATAAGGACAAAGAATTAGGTGAACATGGAAATGCTATACGTGCGGTATAAAAAAAGAGCCAGCAAAGTTTGAGCAAGAATTTCATCCCAAGAAGTATATTATTTTTGAAGCACAACAAATGTGCAACAAAACTTCCAGCTTTTGGTGCCAAAAAAACTAAACTTCGACTTCTGCGAAAAAAATGTTGTCACACGCCGTGAATGAATGGGTACAGGTGAGCTTAAAGACAATGAAAGACATCACTGTCCAATGTGAGAGGTTCTGTTCTGCTTTGCACATCATTTCAGAAAAGTCGTGACATTTTCTTGTCTTGGACGTGGCACCCTATAAAGGGGTCAGAACAAATGTCCGGTGTTCAGTCCGCCTGGTGTCCGGAGCGTTGTTCGTGTCCCGGGGTAAATGTGGTCCAAAAACGCCGAGTGCACTATGTGGTGTTGCCCCACTTTTATTTTTCGGGAAACCACGCAGGGCAGGACGACATTATGCGGGACAACAGGGGGACAAGAGGAAGCCACGCACCACGCGGGACATGTCTCAAGATATTTTTTGGTCACAAAATGTCATTTTTTTGCCCAGCTGACCACATGTCACGGCGTACGTGACGCGGCCGTTGCCCGGGGTAATTTGGGCAAACTTTTCTGGATCGTGACCGTCGGCACGAGCATCGTCTGGGCCAGCTGGCAGTGCATCGCGCTGGTGGAAAATTTGTTCGAAAGCGCAAAATGGCACACCACCCTGTATCACACCTATTTTGATGAGGGTCTCGTCTTTCCGACCGTCACACTGTGCAACTATAATCGGTAAGGTGTGCTTGTTGAAGCCTGTCAGGTTTCTCGCAGAATACGCAGAGAGAGAAGAACGCTATATTGCAGTTGCTGCAATGAAAACATTTGTGTGGTTACAAATGGCGAGTTTGAATTTAGCCAAGACCAGCCGATACATTCGTTCTGGTAAAACAAACCAAACAAGTTGCTGGTGTCTTGTCCGCCTGAATGTCCATCGGAAATAAAAAGTGGCTCACCACAAAGCCCAGTGAGCAGTGGTATGTGTTGTGTGTGTTGCCACTTTTATTTCCGCGGAACCGGAAGTGGACTCCTTTAGTGGAATTGTTTTTATTCGAACTTGAACACAACGCCTCCCCGGCCTCAAGCGTCGATACGGCAATCTGCACGTTCGGAAGTGACTGAGTGAAAGGAAATTCGCAAGAATTGTTTTAATTATTTAGGGTTCGGTTGCAATTGCGTGTGGTCTGTTGTGTGTGTTGTTATTCAAGTCAGTTCTCTCGTTCACTTGTTAGCCAAACTCTCAGACAAACCACTACCCGGTTATAAAAGGAACATAAAACAAAGAAAACCAAATGGTAGAGTTGCAAAAGAGTGGCACACAATAAAACAAAACCCTCGCCTTTATATGCGCCCACAGCCAATACCCGACCAGTAGCTTAGCTGTTCACAGTGGGCACACCACGCACCGTTCCTGCAACACAGGCCACAATGACTCAGGGAATCGTAAGGCTAAACGGGTACATTACAATCGCCACGCGCGCTACAGGACCCCCGAAGCGGACAGGACACCGGACAACACTAAGTTCGGACACTTTTTCTCGTGTCATCATCGCTCACAATTTCTTCGCATAGCATTCGTCGCAGCCAGGCGCTGCGGTATGAGCTTGATGATGAGCTGCTGTCATTTGCGTTCAGCGCATTCCGAGGCACGTACCCGTTGGAGTTGCAGACGGAGTTTCCGACGAGCACAGTCGAGCGATTCAAGCAGTGGCGACTGAAGCATAACATGACTTATTTGACGGTGGATTTCTGCATTTTTCTAATTTTTCAATCCCTCCGCCCACACTCCGGTTTGAGAAACCCTGTGATACCACACTCAGGTGAGTTCGTTTAGGGGCATATGGATAGCAGCTAAGCGATCCGTGGTTGTGTGAGACAACGCCCGTGCCAGTAAAAGGGCGTCATCGTTGCATAAGCGGTGGTCCAATTTTGAGATCTCGAGTTAATCGAGCATTTGAAAAAAACGCCTTTCTTGTGTAGCTAAAAAAGTGTCCGAACGGGTGTCCCGAGCGGTGTGTCCGTGTTGTATAAACATGAAAACTCCCAAAACGCCGTGATGTTGCCACTTTCAGGAAAATTCATGTATTTCAGTAGCAACGCTCGATACAGAACAGCATTTCGGACACACAGGCGGATAGGACACCTTTTCTGACACCTGCAAAGCGTGATCTCCTCAACACTATAAAATCGAATAAAATCAATCAATCAATCAATCAATAACACTAGTCCACACGTTTCAACGCAGATGATGGACTCCATGGCGCACAGCTGTTCGTTCATGCTGCTTGAAGTCGACTACGCCGGTCTGTCCACCAGCAACCCATGCCGCTGGATCGAGGTCTCCGAGCATTCGGATCGACGGACGCCGCGGATTCGTTACGTGCTGAACGACGAGTACGGACGCTGCGTGCAGTTGGACTTTGCGGACACCATTAACGTCACCGAACCGGGTGAGTTGCACGCTGCTACTAGTTGTCTAATATTGGCCACACTCAATCCGGCTCCGGACTCAATCTGGCTCGTCTAAATCGGGCTCGCGGCTCAATCGGGCTTGAATCAATCTGGCCTGACAAAAATGTTTAGGCTTAGGCTTAGGCTTTGGCTTAGGCTTCGACTTCGGCTTAAGGTTCGGAATTTTTTTTAAATAATTTTTTAAATCGGGATTTTTTAATTAATTTCTTAATAATTAAAAAAAAACAAATTTTGGCTTAGGCTTAGGCTTAGGCTTAGGCTTAGGCTTAGGCTTAGGCTTAGGCTTAGGCTTAGGCTTAGGCTTAGGCTTACGCTTAGGCTTAGGCTAAGGCTTAGGCTTAGGCTTAGGCTTATGCTTAGGCGTAGGCTTAGGCTTAGGCTTATGCTTAGGCTTAGGCTTAGGCTCAGGTTTAGGCTTAGGCTTAGGTTTAGGCTTAGGCTTAGGGTTAGGCCTGGCTTAGGCTTAGGCTTAGGCTTAGGCTTAGGCTTAATTTGGGCTTAGGCTTATGCTTAGGCTTAGGCTTAGGCTTAAGTTTAAGGTAAGAATTTTTTTTTCAAATAAAAAAATTTAAAAAATCGGGATTTTTTAAATTAGTTTTTTCATTAATTAAAAAAACGAATTTTGGCTTAGGCTTAGGCTTAGGCTTAGGCTTAGGCTTAGGCTTAGGTTTAGGCTTAGACTTAGGCTTAGGCTTAGGCTTAGGCTTAGGCTTGGAGTTCAAATTTTTTTAAATAAAAAAATTTAAAAAGTTTGGGGTTTTTTAATTAATTTTTTTCAATTAATTAAAAAACGAATTTTGGCTTAGGCTTAGGCGTAGGCTTAGGCTTAGGCTTGGGCTTAGGCTTAGGCTTAGGCTTAGGCTTAGGCTTAGGCTTAGGCTTAGGGTTAGGCTTAGGCTTAGGCTTAGGCTTAGGCTTAGGCTTAGGCTTAGGCTTAGGCTTAGGCTTAGGCTTACGCTTAGACTTAGGCTTAGGCTTAGGCTTAGGCGTAGGCTTAGGCGTAGGCTTAGGCTTAGGCTTAGGCTTAGTCTTCGGCTTAGGCTTAGGCTTAGGTTTAAAGTTAGAAATTTTTTTAAATAAATTTTTTTTGAAAAAGTTGGGATTTTTTTAAATTAATTTTTTCATTAATTAAAAAAACGAACTCTGGCTTAGACTTAGGCTTAGGCTTAGGCTTAGGCTTAGGCATAGGCATAGGCATAGGCTTAGGCTTAGGCTTTGGCTTAGGCTTAGGCTTAGGCATAGGCATAGGCTTAGGCTTAGGCTTAGGCTTAGGCTTAGGCTTGGGGTTCAAATTTTTTTAAATAAAAAAAATTTAAAAAATTTGGGATTTTTAATTAAGTTTTTTTAATTAATTAAAAACGAATTTTGGCTTAGGCTTAGGCTTAGGCTTAGGCTTAGGCTTCGGCTTAGGCTTCGGCTTAGGCTTCGGCTTAGGCTTAGGCTTAGGCTTAGGCTTAGGCTTAGGCTTAGGCTTAGGCTTAGGCTTAGGCTTAGGCTTAGGCTTAGGCTTAGACTTAGGCTTAGGCTTAGGCTTAGGCTTAGGCTTAGGCTTAGGCTTAGGCTTAGGCTTAGGCTTAGGCTTAGGCTTAGGCTTAGGCTTAGGCTTAGGCTTAGGCTTAGGCTTAGGCTTAGGCTTAGGCTTAGGCTTAGGCTTAGGCTTAGGCGTAGGCTTAGGCGTAGGCTTAGGCTTAAGCTTAGGCCTAAGCTTAGTCTTCGGCTTAGGCTTAGGCTTAGGCGTAGGCTTAGGCGTAGGCTTAGGCTTAGGCTTAGGCCTAGGCTTAGTCTTCGGCTTAGGCTTAGGCTTATGCTTAGGCTTAGGCTTAGGCTTAGGCTTAGGCTTAGGCTTAGGCGTAGGCTTAGGCTTAGGCTTAGGCTTAGGCTTGGGCTTAGGCTTAGGCTTAGGCTTAGGCTTAGGCTTAGGCTTAGGCTTAGGGTTAGGCTTAGGCTTAGGCTTAGGCTTAGGCTTAGGCTTAGGCTTAGGCTTAGGCTTAGGCTTAGGCTTAGGCTTACGCTTAGACTTAGGCTTAGGCTTAGGCTTAGGCGTAGGCTTAGGCGTAGGCTTAGGCTTAGGCTTAGGCTTAGTCTTCGGCTTAGGCTTAGGCTTAGGTTTAAAGTTAGAAATTTTTTTAAATAATTTTTTTTTTGAAAAAGTTGGGATTTTTTTAAATTAATTTTTTCATTAATTAAAAAAACGAACTCTGGCTTAGACTTAGGCTTAGGCTTAGGCTTAGGCTTAGGCATAGGCATAGGCATAGGCTTAGGCTTAGGCTTTGGCTTAGGCTTAGGCTTAGGCATAGGCATAGGCTTAGGCTTAGGCTTAGGCTTAGGCTTAGGCTGGGGGTTCAAATTTTTTTAAATAAAAAAAAATTAAAAAATTTGGGATTTTTAATTAAGTTTTTTTAATTAATTAAAAACGAATTTTGGCTTAGGCTTAGGCTTAGGCTTAGGCTTAGGCTTCGGCTTAGGCTTCGGCTTAGGCTTCGGCTTAGGCTTAGGCTTAGGCTTAGGCTTAGGCTTAGGCTTAGGCTTAGGCTTAGGCTTAGGCTTAGGCTTAGACTTAGGCTTAGGCTTAGGCTTAGGCTTAGGCTTAGGCTTAGGCTTAGGCTTAGGCTTAGGCTTAGGCTTAGGCTTAGGCTTAGGCTTAGGCTGGCTTCGGCTTAGGCTTCGGCTTAGGCTTAGGCTTAGGCTTAGGCTTAGGCTTAGGCTTAGGCTTAGGCTTAGGCTTAGGCTTAGGCTTAGACTTAGGCTTAGTCTTAGGCTTAGGCTTAGGCTTAGGCTTAGGCTTCGGCTTAGGCTTAGGCTTAGGCTTAGGCTTAGGCTTAGGCTTAGGCTTAGGCTTAGGCTTAGGCTTAGACTTAGGCTTAGACTTAGGCTTAGGCTTAGGCTTAGGCTTAGGCTTAGGCTTAGGCTTAGGCTTAGGCTTAGGCTTAGGCTTAGGCTTAGGCTTAGGCTTAGGCTTAGGCTTAGGCTTAGGCTTAGGCTTAGGCTTAGGCTTAGGCTTAGGCTTAGGCTTAGGCTTAGGCTTAGGCTTAGGCTTAGGCTTAGGCTTAGGCGTAGGCTTAGGCGTAGGCTTAGGCTTAGGCTTAGGCCTAGGCTTAGTTTTCGGCTTAGGCTTAGGCTTAGGCGTAGGCTTAGGCGTAGGCTTAGGCTTAGGCTTAGGCCTAGGCTTAGTCTTCGGCTTAGGCTTAGGCTTAGGTTTAGGGTTAGAAATTTTTTTTAAATAAATTTTTTTTTGAAAAAGTTGGGATTTTTTAAATTAATTTTTTCATTAATTAAAAAAACGAACTTTGGCTTAGACTTAGGCTTAGTCTTAGGCTTAGGCTTAGGCTTAGGCTTAGGCTTCGGCTTAGGCTTCGGCTTAGGCTTAGGCTTAGGCTTAGGCTTAGGCTTAGGCTTAGGCTTAGGCTTAGGCTTAGGCTTAGGCTTAGGCTTAGACTTAGGCTTAGGCTTAGGCTTAGGCTTAGGCTTAGGCTTAGGCTTAGGCTTAGGCTTAGGCTTAGGCTTAGGCTTAGGCTTAGGCTTAGGCTTAGGCTTAGGCTTAGGCTTAGGCTTAGGCTTAGGCTTAGGCTTAGGCTTAGGCTTAGGCTAGGCTTAGGCTTAGGCTTAGGCTTAGGCTTAGGCTTAGGCTTAGGCTTAGGCGTAGGCTTAGGCGTAGGCTTAGGCTTAGGCTTAGGCCTAGGCTTAGTTTTCGGCTTAGGCTTAGGCTTAGGCGTAGGCTTAGGCGTAGGCTTAGGCTTAGGCTTAGGCCTAGGCTTAGTCTTCGGCTTAGGCTTAGGCTTAGGTTTAGGGTTAGAAATTTTTTTTAAATAAATTTTTTTTGAAAAAGTTGGGATTTTTTAAATTAATTTTTTCATTAATTAAAAAAACGAACTTTGGCTTAGACTTAGGCTTAGGCTTAGGCTTAGGCATAGGCATAGGCTTAGGCTTAGGCTTTGGCTTAGGCTTAGGCTTGGGGTTCAAAAAGCTTAGGCTTTGTCAGGTGTGGACTAGACAAAGGTTTAGTCTCTGTGTCAAACCGTTTGTACTTGTCCAAACTTTCAACCCATTGTTGATCCAATTTTGCAGGTCTAAAAGGCGGACTGACACTTTTGCTGAACTCCGACCATCGTGAGTACCTTGATATGATCGTGAATAACTACGCAGACGAGGGTTTCGCGTTGCAAATCTCGTACGGACAGCAATTGAGCAGTCAGGATTGGTTGACCGTTGCTCCGGGTCGGTGAAAACGAGTGACAGGAGATGAGTTTTTAATGTGAAAACTTTGTGAACTTTGAAACTCCGAATAACGTCAAGATAACCATTGTTTTTGCCATGCATGCAGGGTTTCACACTTATGTGCCGGTCGCAATCGTCGGCAATCAACTGAAACAAAGCCGATTCGAGATGTATTCGCCGCCTTGTCGTAAAAATACCTATTTGAAGGTAAGGAAAGTCCGGGACCGAATGGCTTTTTGTTTATAAACACACCACATACCGTAAAGTCGTGCATGTAAGGTCTCTTTATATAAATTTAGAAATCAAAAATTTTTGAAAAAAATGATACTTTTCTGTGACGACTGGGAGGAGGTCTTATAAAGCGAAGATTAGGATGTCCGGGCCTTATAAACACAGTGGGATTTAACCATGTCAAAATTTGGAATTTTTGGGTCTTCCGCTGTGTGACACTCCGCCCACTTTTGGGTGGGGGTCTTATTAAGTGGGAAGAACCTTATATGCAACACTTTGCTATGCTAACAAGACAAAAAGGAAAGAGAAGCCAAGGCAGCGCCATGCGTCCAGTACAAAAATCAGTAAAATGATGGTAAAAATCACCAAAAAACGTATTTGCAATAATTCGTTTCATTTCTTCCCGCAGATATTACCCGATTCCTATTACTCAATGACAAACTGCCGCGAGGACTGTCGCCTTCATGAATTCGTGCAGCTGTGCGACTGCATTCCGATGCTGCAGAGCAGACTGCTGCGAACGTGCGAACTGGATGAAGCGGCATCGTGTCTGAGTAGAATGCGGGAAATGGCGGCGGGCAATCAGTCCGCGTTGCTGCAGAGACTTCTTACGTTAGTACAGTCGAACTCTAATGGGGCATTCATGAAGCACTATTTTGTGACCGCGTAGCTATGTTTTAACACAGTTGCGCGTCACTAAATACTGCTTCATGAATGCGCCTTAAGTTATATGGAATCAGCTGATTCGTTGGTGATCACGGGATGCATGCTTTCTGTGCAGAATCTGCTGTGCATGGGAACGGAGTTCGGTTTGCCCAGCCAATCAGCTGATTCCCTATAATTTAGAGTTCGATAGTATCTGCAGAGCAGTGCGGACACCTGAGGGGTACCGCGGTAGCGCATAAAGCCGATGAACTTCGGACCAGGAATTTGTTGGCTATAACCTGAACCCACCGACTTGCTGG
Organism: Theristus sp. LFF4_11; assembly: GCA_030248135.1. Classification (NCBI taxonomy): domain Eukaryota; kingdom Metazoa; phylum Nematoda; class Chromadorea; order Monhysterida; family Xyalidae; genus Theristus; species Theristus sp. LFF4_11. The sequence continues at coordinate 6,736 of JASANC010005562.1, read as the reverse complement.
CTCAGCGAGCAGTCCCTGAGACAAATGACTCTCAATTTGACTGACTGCATTATAAATCACCTGAGAACGTCTACTGAAACCATTTACTGAGCAAAATTGTTTGGTGTACTGAGAGAATTCGCCATCGGTAACAAACTAATCCATTCTCCCCGCATTCGAAACAGAAAAATTTTACAAGAAAAGCATTTTTTTTCATAAAATTCCCAATCTCCAGCTGCTATCGCACCTGCCCGGCGCTGTGTGACGCGCTCTGGCCCACCGCTCGCGTGCTGGTCAGCCTGTTTCCGGTGCACAATCAACGCCGTAACGTGCTCGACTATCTGCGGGCGTTGAACAAACCGATCAACATCACCGAGAAACTGTTGCAGAAGCACATCGCCCTCGTCGACATCTACCTGGACAGAATGGACGTAAGACGGACACGCTGAAAAATGTTGTGTCCCCGGTCCCGTTGTGATCATTTTCGTCGGTATGGACGGCAGTGACGGAATTACACGAACTGACGTGACGTGACGTGACGTGACGAGACGTGACGTGACGTGTAGTGAAGTAACGTGACATGACATGACGTGACATGACATGACATGACGTGACGTGACGTGACGTGACGTTACGTGACGTGACGTGACGTGACGTGACGTGACGCATCCGTCTACGTCATCATGAACGGACCTTTACAGGTGGCCATCACCAAGTGGTTCGAGCACGTGCCGATCGAGGAGTTGATTGCGAATGTCGGCGGGCAACTGGGACTCGCCGCTGGCATCAGCCTTATAACGCTGATCCAATGCGCACTTCACGTTTGGTATTTCGTTTTCAATTGCGTCACGAAACGGGTGAATACTGTGGACGACGTCAAGGCTCAACCGGATGTTTGAACGCGCTAAAATGAAAAATATCCCCCAAGTGGTGTCCGGTGTCCGGTCCGCCGCGGTGTCCCCGGAGATGAACGTAACTCACAACCAGCTATTACCAATTTTTTTTGGTTCTGCGACGTAAAATACGTTTGCAGACCTGGAACGGAAGCTAGTTTCATTTTTACCGGGCAATTTGGGGGCTCGGTTCGCTATACCAATTTTGAATTCCCGCGTCATACGTGAAACTGTTTGCCTATCAAAGCGCAGATTGAGTTTGAGTCCAAAAGAAACGGGATAAGAGTTTCGAAACGACCGTCGGCTGTTTTATTCAGCTACTTTTTATTTCCGGTATACAAACACCGCAACGGACACGGACACCACTTAGAACAATTTTGTTTAACATGATGAAGTGTTTTTCTTTTGATCGAAACTTTTATTTGTGAACAGGTTATGACGTTTAAAAGTTTACATTTATTAAAAATTCACCAAATCGACAAGCGAAGAAAAATTAAAAATATAGACGAACTACTAACCAACCACAACCTTTAATGAAACAGTCAAATCAACAAAAAACTCAATCACAGACAGCAAACTACCAATATTTGCATATCACAAAATTCATGAGAACTGAAACTGTACAAATATCCCTGAGATATGGAACAATTGCGTCATTGAATGAAAGACCAGAAAAATCACAGTTTGGAAAAGTTGTTCACACTAATTTTCATGTGCGCAAGTTGATGCCAGCCCAGTAGCATTTGTTGATCTTTGGCATCAGACCAAGACACTGCGCGTATTTGCCGTCGGAGCTCAATGGTAGACCTGGAAGGTCAATGTTCAGTTCAATTCATTCGTGTTTTTATCGGCTGCGCTGTTCTTTTGCTTCATGAATGCAGCGAAGTGGCGCGCGCTATGCGCCTTAATCTCCATGAATGGAACTTCAGACTGTCTGTTCGGGGGATCGAGCCCCGCCGAGGGGTGTATAGGCACTCAATGACAAGTAGAAACTCGATGGGCACCCTACTCGACGGCGTTCTGTACGCTTCTCTTGGTTAGCCCTGGCTAAAAACATCGCCTAAAACCCCAACAACAACAACAATCCGGGCCGACCTTGCACGGGATTGCAGAACGGTCGACAGAAGTCGCGCCCGCCCGCGAAGACGCCCGTCGCCTCGCAGCAGGCCGTGGCGTCCGTGAAGCCGGCGCCACAAGCGAACACTTGCTGCAGGGCGTGTGCGGCACAGCGGCCGCTAGTGACGGCGTCACGGATCTGCATGAGCAGACGTTATTTTGTACACAGCAGAGTAACGGAATCTACAGTGGCGAGCAAAAGTTTGGAAACCCCCATACGCGTGTTGCACCAGCCGTACAAACGCTAACATAACATATTCAACCAGCTGATTGGTTGATGCATGCATTCTGTGCTGAGGCAGTGTTTGGTTTGCATAGAATCCATGCATCACGTGATCACCAAACCAATCAGCTTAGTTGATCATGTTATAGAGTTAGACTGTATGTGCAACGCAGACATACGGCCGAGTACAGTGTGGTTGCTTGAACCGGTCACTTATGTTTGCAGAATACAGAGCTCGCGAATCTGAATAATCCGACACTATTCGTACAGCACAGAGTGACAACTCGAATATGAAGTCATTTCCGTCTGACACGTTTGAATATAAATCCACAATACCAACGTCGATCAGCGACGTCTCATAGTTGCAGATCTCCTGACAGCCCTTGCCCAGCGGCCGACAACAGCTGTAGTACTGCTGGTTGGCGTCCGGGTACTCGACACACGGCGTGAAGTGCGGCACTTGCGGGCAAATCGGTGCCTAGAACGTATAGCAGGTTCGTTGAAACCTGTCACATTGTTTGTGTCGGCTGTCAGAGCTCGCGAAAAAACAGAAAGAAAGGTTGCAAGAAACTGTATTTAGCCACAAAAGTGGTATATTTCATTTCAACCGAACCAGATACTGTCGTTCTTCTTTTTCTCCACACTCAAGGCTACAAAAAAGGCCGTGTTAGGCTTTGCACGTCAGTGATTCGGACAACGAACAAAAAGCAAACCGATTCTTTTTCCGCAAATGCAAGCCCACCCAGCCAATCACCGCAGTGGTCGTTGTCGTCGTCGTCTTGCTCCTGCTCACCAGCGGGCGTCGCTGACGAACTTGAAGACCAAACAGATTCGTCAAATCCGACAGATCCGCCTCTTCGCCATCGTCTAGTTGCTCGCGTGACAACGTAAACAACTCGGTCGCGTCGGTCGTGCTTCGTTCGGCAGTCGTTGTTCGTGGCGTCCATGGTCGTGGCGTCGTTGTTCGCGGAGTCCATGGTCGTGGCGTCGTTGTTCGCGGCGTCCATGGTTGTGGCGTCGTTGTTCGCGGCGTCCATGGTCGTGGCGTCGTTGTTGGCGCTGTTAGTGACGACCGCCACGCGTTGAACTGCGACCTTTGCCAAGGAGCCAAGACTGGACGCTCCTGATGACCAGGTCCCGATGGGGTTCCGATGGTCCTACGATTCAGTGGCCCCGACGATTCCTCGATCGAGTGCAGTTGGTGACCTGGTCCCCGATGAGAAGGTCCCCTGACAGAGTGTCCTTGGTGACCTGGTCCCTGCTGTGAAGGTCCCCTGACAGAGTGTCCTTGGTGACCTGGTCCCTGCTGTGAAGGTCCCCTGACAGAGTGTCCTTGGTGACCTAGTCCCTGCTGTGAAGGTCCCCTGACAGAGTGTCCTTGGTGACCTGGTCCCCGCTGCAAAGGTCCCCGGCTGAATTGCTGTCGATGCCAAGCCCCCAGTGGTCGTGCTGTAGTCGACGTCGTCTGCTGATGATGAAAGAAGTCTCGTGGGCTGTTGACGGTTGGCAAACTGCGCGCCGCCAAGTTCGATGGCCTCACGTGACCACTGCCGATTCGTTGGTGCTCGGAGCGGGGACCGAGCGGGAGACGTGGATGCGAGACGTGACGAGTGGTGCCGTGCTCGGTGGTTGAGGACCGATGACTGCCGCCTGGAGATGTGCGGCCGAGTAGCGCCTGCAGTGAGAATTACAATTGAATTGAATTTTATGCATTGATTGCATTTTCGCTCGCAATAAACAACGGCTGGTTTTTGCCCGGGATGCTTGATTTTGACAGATTGTGATGTTTTTAAAGTAACATTATAAGATCTCTTGTGGAAGTATAACGCTTTTGTGCAGTTCTGCCTGACGTCCAACGCACTGACGAGCCAGGGGCACCGCAGTATGCGTCAACCTGGCGAAACCGCAAACAGCAAACTTCATGTGTTTATCTGTCAATTTTTAGCCATGATCTCAAAAACCTGATCAGCTGCATCCGATGCTTATAGCGGCCAATCATTTGTTGAGCACCTAAAAAATAGTTCTGCACGAACTTGCAAACGGTCGAACAATTTGTCCAGTTCGTTATGTTCATCCTGACCGGGCTGCGGCTGCGGGAAGTGAAACACCGGACCGCCAATGAAATGCGATGAGTGCACGGGCACGATTGGCTCCGAAGGACCGTACTCATAGTCGACGTTGATCTAAAATACGTTTGCTTGAACCTGTCGGAGGAAACCTGTCGCAGGAAACAAAGATCCCGATAGAAGATAGAACGGCATAGAACGGAAATTCTGAACAAAAACGGATCAATAAGTCACTCACGAGTGGATCGAGCAGACTTTCGCGTGTGGTTTTCGTGCGGTCCGTTGTTGTCCGTGTCGTCGCCGTCAGTGGCAGAGCGATCTTGAACGTGGTCTTCGGAGTGGTGGTTGCTGGTGTGCTTGTTGTTGTGGTTGTTGTGCTTGTTGTTGTTGTTGACGGCTGAAACGTGATAAAGTACCAGTCTGAAAACAGTGCACTTCTGTTTGCGACACAGTAATGCTGCACACACAGTCAAAGACAAACACGCACACACACACACACATGAGAAAGCGCTCAAGTTTGTGCCTGTGTGTTTGTTTGAGACTGTGCAACACTGTGTTATAACAGAGTACACTGGACTTCAGACTTGCACTGCGTGCAAAACTACACACTGCGCAAAAATGTTTCCTTTTCATTCGGTTTGACAAAGCCACAGACTGTGTGTTCACTGTGTTCAGACCAGGGTTTTATGGCGGGGGAAAATGCTGCGCTTTTTTTATCTGTACTGTCGCTTTTTGACAGAACACTTTGCTGATTTGTCTCTACTGGTTTTTTCCACTGACCGGTTCCGTCGATCCCTGAGCGCACTGTTCACAGTAGTCGGGACAAAATTCCACAACTTTCGCATCCAGTTCACACGCTTCACACCTGCAATCAGAAAAAGGATTAAAAAAATAAAAAAGATAGATTAAAGAAGAAACGATTTTTGAAGAGCTTTACCTCAACAAACTGCAGGATACCGCATTGGAGTGGCGAATGCTCGCTGCTAACAGAACAATCAGCGTTAGTCGAAACATGATTCTTTTTTCTAAACAAAAAACGTTGTCAAAGGTTGTCAATTCTGTTCAAAAGCGAGATAATGTTCTTGGACGTGAATGTACACTCTAGTCTGCGTATAGATCCAAAATAAAACCGGAAATTTCATTTGATTGTTGTACAACAGGAGGATACTATCGAAATCCGCCACTTTTGCTGTTTTTCTGTTTCAGCAAGTTCAAACAGCTAAACACTGTGTTTATTGCTACACACACGCGTGTAAACTGCGCAAGACAAAACACACTTGTTTGTTGTTGTTATCGAGATTGATACATGTGAAAAATTAAACAAACTATGTGAACTTTCAGCTTCCGCTCTAGAAAGTTTATATGCTGAACAATTTGAATTATAACCATAGTGAAGTGATTGTATGTGGTTGCGTGTTGTTGTACACAAAATTATGACTGATTTAAAGCCCAAGCATCAAACAATCATGGAATGAAAAAGCATAATGAATGAACTTATAGGGGGAAAGTGCAGTGTAGTTGAAATCAAATCAAATTCACTCTTGCTATACGAACAGCAAAGTGATATAGCAATCAAGAAATCTGAGTACTGAATACTGTGAATTGATTTACACTAACACTTTCGCTTTCGATTGTTTTTGTAAATTGCATGCGCTTGTGATGAAACGATAAGTAATATGCGCACAACAACAAGAAATGTACAGTCGAACTCTAAATTATAGGCTGTCAGCTGATTGGTTGGTGATCATGCGATGTATGAAGCAAGGATGGACTTCTTTTTTACACAAAACGAGTTTTTGTTTGAAAAACCACGACAACAGTTTTCTTAAAATCGGGCTTCTGGGTTTGCATCAGTCTCCCATGCGTTCGGCGGATTCGAGACCCCGCCGAACGGTGTAACGAATGACAGAAAAATTCGATGGCGTTTTACTTGACGGCGTTTTGTCCATTTTTCTGGTTTGGACCCTGGCGTTTTAGCTAAAAATGGTCTAAATCCGCGTTATTTTGATTGCACTTTCTTTAGGTGGAGATGAGACTTTTTTTCGAGGTGTTTGCTGGGATGAGGTTTGAGCCACATGTGTATCCTGTCGTTGCCGTTTCACATTTCATGAAAATCCACAATTTGAGATTTTTTATTCACTCACAGCTATTTCTGTTCAAAATTAACAATTTTTTTATAATGCACACGTGTTTTTTGTGCGACAAGAAACAGAAACAGAACAAAAACATCACAAGAACAATTGTGAGAGCACACGAAAACAGAGGACTAAATCACATCACGGTATTGAAGCAGCAGTTGAAAGGAAAATAGTTCCTTTTTTTGTGCTCAATATTTTGTCCAAGCAGTTCTTACTGCAGTTTTCTCGAAGTTCATGCGTTTCGCGAAATAAAATGAATTATGTCGGGACCAAATGAACACGACGGTTCTCACTGTACAGTCCAACTCTATAACATATCCA